>VZTE01002848.1:950295-976735 GCA_013397775.1 Eulacestoma nigropectus
GAGGAGGAGGAGGAAGGAGCAGGGAGGAGGGGCGCGGGGCGGTGGCGGGGTGGAGCCGCCGGCAGCGGCGGGAAAGCCGGTGGGGGGACGGGGCATCCCGTGCGGCCTGCCGGGGGATGGGCCACTGCTGTCCGGATGCTGCTGCGGAGCCCCTGGGCACCCAGCATCGTCTGTTCTTTCCTGCACACTCTTCGCTGGGCGGCAGCTGTTCGCCTGAAAGGGGCAGGCTTTGCCTTGGGGGAATAGGCTTTCATCCTCCAAATAACTTAAAATGTTTATTTACGCAATATAAGCGAGAAGTGTAAGCCTTTTGAAAACCTCTGGGAAAAAAAAAATAGGAGGGGTGGGGGTGGAATGCAGATGATGTCACTTTCGAATCATAAAATCGTTAAATCCAACCATTAGTTCAGCACAGCATATTCACCACTAAGCCATGTCCCCAAGTGCCACATCCATATGATTTGTGAACACTTTGAGGGATGGTGATTCCACCGCTTCCCTTGGTAGCCTGCTCCAACGCCTGACCACCCTTTAAGTGAAGAAACCCTCCCTGGCAGAATCTCAGGCCATTTCCTCTTGTCCTATCACTTGTTCCTTGGGAGAAGAGACCGACTCCTATCTCATTACACCCTCCTTTCAGGCGGTTGTAGAGAGTAATAAGGTGTCCCCTGGCTATCTTTTCTTTAGACTAAACAACACCAGCTGCCTCAGTTGCTCCTCATCAGACTTGTGTTCCAGGTCCTTTACTAGATCCTTCACCAGCTCAGTTGCCCTTCTCTGGACACTCTCCAGCACCTCAATGTCTTTCTTGTAGTGAGGAGCCCAAAACTGAAAGCAGGACTCAAGGTGCGACCTCACCAGTGCCAAGTACAGGCGGACTTTAAATGCATTCCCCAGCTTCCCAAGTCAACAGCCTTTAACTTCACAGTGAAAGTGAAATCTAAAGGTGAAATGGATGGGAAGCAGAGCTGGTTCCTTGAAACAGCAAGTCAACAGTTCAAATTTCAAAATATCACAAATGGTGGAAAGTAAATATAATCAGAGAAATTTAATCGGAAAAAAATTGGGATATATCAATTTTTAAAGCACTTTTCCTCCACGCAAGTTCCTATTTTATCATATTTTTCACTGTGCAGCTAGTAGAAACAAAGATGAACACAAAACCAGGCAAACTATTTTTTCTACTTTCCTCTGAATAACCTGTATTCCTCAATTAAGAGGTTTAATTTTTATTAAAAATTTAACAACATTTTATGTGTCCCTTTTTAATCAAGGCAAGGGGATTGTTACTAGATTAGGTACTTTGTGTTATGATTACCCCCTAATTCAGTGAGAAAAGCTACCCTTTGAGCAGAGAGGTGCTCCCAAAGATGT
This sequence comes from Eulacestoma nigropectus, assembly GCA_013397775.1. Lineage (NCBI taxonomy): Eukaryota > Metazoa > Chordata > Aves > Passeriformes > Eulacestoma > Eulacestoma nigropectus. The sequence goes on from VZTE01002848.1 coordinate 951,670, forward strand.
CTGATTGGGTGGGGTGGAGGTCCATACTCAGCTTCCCCCTGTAGCATTGGCATTGTGAATATTCCCTTGCCCAATGCAATGTGAAGCAGGTCCAGCAGAAAACTGTTGAGATGGTGTTTTCCTGATGCAACTTTGGTAATAGAAGGTTCCAATATGGTTGCAATTACATTAACTCCCCTGATTAGGGCACTCCCCTGATTATGAAGTTCTTGTCCCTTTTCCCATTCTTGCATCTGAATATTTCTCCTGTGAAGGGCTCCCTGAGAAGCATTCTCTATCTTGCCAGCATGGCACCCTCACATCTCTTCTGATGGGGCTATTGCCAGCTGTTCATCCATCTCAAAAGGATGGCCTCTGTAGGTGGCTCAGAGGGAAAGAGCCCTCTTGGGATCAGCAGTGAAGTACCTCAGTGTTTGCAGTACTGTAAAATAAAAGTGTGTCTTTGCCATTCTCCATATGGGATTTGAGAAAATAGAACAACCGATGACTATGTCTGAACCGGGGGTTTCTCAGGATAACGTCTGAGGGTATGTATGTTTCACACCCAGGTTTCTGTCTGGCAGGATGTGGGGCGTCTTCCACATGCCCTCTAGTCTGGATAGTTGGAGTAGAACAGCAAGAAATTCACTTGCCCATGTAATCTGGCTGAAATAAGCCAATAATAACTACCTTTACAGTTTTTGAATTGATAAAAGCAAATCAGAGGAATCAAGTGTGTTACTCTGTAGCTTACCTTAAAACACAATTGTGAATTGCCGTGCTAAAAATAAATTCAGATTGTTTTGACTATTTCACTACCTTCTGGATGACACAGACTTAAAAGCTTTATGTATTTTTTCATTTAGGGGAGAGCTTCAAAATGCGCTGTGCAGTCTGCCTACTATGATGAGTTCCCAGGTCTGACTAGGTATTTTAAACACTCCACTGTAAATATTGACTTAAAATAAAAGTTCAAGAAAAGTAACATTTTTTTGGAAAGCAAAGGACAGATGAGATGAGTTTTTCCCCTCTCTCTACGCAGCCATGCTAAAACGTGGAAGAGCCTCTCCATGTACCATGGCATCTGATCCTTAGTGTAACACATGGCAGACTACCCATTTAAGTACTTCCAAGCCTTTATATTCCAACCATATGGAAGGTATTTGTTCGGAGAGAATGTGAGGGAAGTAGTTACATGCAAACAAAGAAGCGTTTAGCCAAAGCAGGCCATTTAAACACTGGTTTGCATTGCAATATCCGCTATTGAGGCACCTGCAGTTGTCATTCAGGGTATGGAAACAAGAAGCTTTGGGCATGAGGTGGGGAGGAGGGAATTCAGTAGAAGACAAAATGTGGGAATTATGTATAATATCAGCAAAATTGAAATGCAGACTTCTTAAAATACAAAAGAATAAAGATCTCTTGTGCAATACATTCCTGAAAGACTTGTATGTTATGTATTCCACTGCTGACCCTGGCCTTGGTTCTTTCACTTGTCCCCAACAGTCTACGTTATGAAGCAATTCGTTTGTTAAAAGCTGTCAAGATGCTATCTTGGATTGTGAACAACAGATTTGAAATGACTGTGTTGACTGTCCTGTGCTAAATTAGAGTGAATAAAATTGAATTCTCTTACAATAGAGATGTGCAGCTATTATGCTGTTACAAATACATTATGAACTGCCTGATATCTTCAGCTATGCAATTTGTTGCTTTGGCTTTGTTTCTTTTTTTTTCCCCTAAACTTTCCACTTCATTTTGTACTTTCATAATCATTCTCCTTCTTAGCATTTCAAGCCCTTCTTGTCAGTTATTGCTCTTTATGTTGCTGTATTAGAAGTGTGGATTTTTTCTAAATTTTGTTAGTTTAATTTTCTGCGGCTGTACCTCAAATACTTCTCAGTGTGGATTTTCCATCACTGAATTCCTGCCCATTTTCTTTACCTCTTGTCATACTATTTCAAAGTTCTTTTTTCTAACCCACAACAGTTTTTGTGTTATTGCCTTGTCAGTAGGATCTCATCTGCTCAGATGAGTTTCAGCTGAATTCCGGGTACTCTTCAACTTCAGCCTTATATACTAAGCCTGAATTATTTTGCAATGACTGGATCCAGAATAGTTTCTGACCTTGCTCATCATCACATGACAGCATTGCTGATAATGTCTCAGTCCAACTCTTCGGACTCAAAACTATACAATGAAACTCGTAACAATGAGCTCTGTCTTGGGCTCAGTATGACAATTATAATCAGACTGTAACTTTCCAAACAGAACAAATGTGTACTGAAGGAATTATGAGCTGCTCAAAATATGTATCAGGTATAGCAGACCTATCAGTTTATGGGATCCTCATTAACAACCTGATGCACAGTAAAATTGCAGGACAGCACCACCACCTCTCTAAAGTGGCCATGTAAACAGAAAATTTGTTTGCCATGAATTTCACATGAACAAACACCACTCTAGGTTATAATTTTGGACTTTTCTGCTGGGAATTTACCAAGCTGGATAAACATTAAAATCAGTCCTTGATCCTGAACTCTACTTTCATTGCTCCCTCTAACAGTCTCTAATTTGGGGGCCATTGTAATCACAACTGGGGGCTTTGCTCCCATCTTCCTGCCACCACGCTTCTCGGAGACCTGTCAAGCATTTTAAGTAGCGTGCACTTTCCCACACTTCTCAATGAATGCTGACATACCTAACTTAAAAGGATTACTTTCTGCTGAGAGGAATTGTAATCTTCTTTTCCTGCTCTGCAAATCCTCTAGTAAGTGAAAAAGAAAGGCCAAGATCTGTTCTGCTGTGCAGGGCAAATCACCATCTCAGAAGGTATAGAATAAAACAACAAATCTAAGATTTACTTGTGGTCACGCTTGTCCAGGAGCTGTGTCCCTGACTATTAACTCATTGGCATCTTCCATCACTATTTCTGGTGCTTTGATATTTTCTGGGTTAGTTTCTAACAGCTGTATGAATACATACACAATTGCTACCATGAATGGTGTTCAGGACAAAACACTTCTCTCAAAGGTGTCTACAAAAAGGTAGAGACACAGAATTGCCTTAACTTGAACCCAGTTTTTAATATTATGTATTCTGTTAACAAAACCCAGAAACATACTTCAACTTATATACAAAATCTGTTGTTTTTTTCAAACTGCCTAAGGTCAATTTGCAGAATATTTTCAAAAGCTGGCATGGAGGATTGTGGTGGTGGTGAAGGTTTGTGCACCAACAGTGGGTTGTGGGTGGTATCTGACAGAACAACAAAAGCACAAATGTTCCTGCTGCACAAATGTTCTTGCTACCTTGATTTCCACCCACTCATCTCAAAACCTTTCCTCACACATGGTGGTTGATGCAACAAATTGGTTTGTGGGTGAGGCTGAGGGCTTGGGTGATCTTACGCTACCAACTGAAAATGAAGCCGCAGGTTATTCTTTTGCAGTAGTCACCTGAATACCATCTAAGAGAGCTTTCCCCATGTTCTCCCATCATTCCCTTAAAAGACCTGCAAAAGAGGGGAGCAGTTTGCCAATGAAGCTTGTATTGCCGAAAATTTAATTTTGTTGTTTCATATTGCAAAACAATATCTTGCTTCCAGTCATTCACAAAGTAGATGAATCAGGATTAGTGTCCACTCCCCCTTTCCATTCACTTATTAGACAGCCAGCTATACTCACAAGGTGGATGAACACCAGCTTCAGGCTTCCTCACATGAGTTTTCCTTTCCAGTACTATACTGCTGCAGTAAAAAATCTAGACTCCAAATTTATGAGAAGATCTTTGACATACTTTTCTTCATCTAATTCTGCAAATCTCAGGTCAAGGTGAACAGACATGTCCTTTGCTAATTTATCCTAAAATCATTTGTTGCTATTTGGAGGTGTTTTTATTAATTCTTAGTTATTTCAGCCCACTCTGATGGATGGCTGCTTCCAAACTGCCAGTGAGGGGGCTGTGTTAGTTGTAGCTAATTCCTCCTTGGGTAAATTCTGCAGTGTCAGCAGGGCTGGAACATGTCAGTTGGACATGGGAAATGCCCTTCTCTCCCCTACCTTCCCAGGCATTCATGTGGGACAAATGGGTCTTATTGTTTCAGAGAAATGAGCTTTTGATTTTTCCTTCAGAGGAAGTGGGTTTTTTTTGTATCCTGTGAGCTAGGATTATGTGACCTTTCTCCTCTTGCTTTCCATGGTTTAAAAAAAGGCTAGGAACATATGACAAAGCCCCATTTAATCTACATTCTCTAGTCATTCACTTCCCAATTCTTTCTCCTTTGTCACCCTTTTAATTTCTTCCTGATTTGTCGGTTCCATAAATCCTGCTGAAGATCACCATCATTAAGAAACTCCAGACTCACCAAAGTTTGCCTAGCAGAAAATTCCTCAAAAAATTGTCCAATTGCCAATCCACTGTGACATCTGAGGCTGGGAGAGCAATCTGCTCTGACTTCTCATACCCAATAAAGTCTTTGCATCAAAGCTATTCTTTTGTATGAAAGGTCATTCTTCAGGATTTCTCAGGGTGCTCCAGGCTGCTATTTTCATTGCCTTTGTAAAGTTCAGTTTCAATCTATTAGTCAGTATTTGAGTTTTGCAAGTATTGCTATCACCTTACATAAGAATTTCTTCAACTCAGTTACATCCTGACTGAATGGGTTTAGCTCCTGGTCTTCTGGATCTCCCTTAGAAATCACCTGCATGATTCAAGCCATGAGTTGAAAGCACAGGAAAATACAGCTTGTTTCATTTAGAAGCAGAAAATGAAAATAATGGACTACATATTCCTTTGGTTCATTTCAGTTTACTTGCAGTGCACTTAAAGACCCTTTTCTGCAAGAAAACAGGAAAAAGAAAAACCAGACTATTTCATTCTGCATGGTTCCACTTCATATATCCCATCTAGTTGTTTATCCAAAGAGAGTTCACTTTCCTTTAGCTTGCATTCAGGCCATGTGTCCTCATTGCTTTCTGCCTCTGAAACCACTGTTGAGTCCTGTGTTTGTATTCAAATTCCTGGGAAAGCCTTCCCTTCTTTCATCTAAGATAATTTTTGCACTGGTGTTTCATATGGCAAACATTTTGGCAGGTGGCCTCTATTGTGTTAGCTTGTTTAATCCATAAAAGGCTTAATCACTTCTTTTGCATAGCATGCCCAGAATCTGGCTAGTGCACCCAGCAGCTTCAACCTGTATTAGACACACTTATTAGCAGCTAACAGTATGTTTCAGCATCACATATGGTGTCACTTGCCATGTGGGTTTGACAATGAATATCTCATCTTTACTGTAGAACTGAAAATATAGTGACAGGAGAAAGGAAAAATTTTTTTGCTGTCTACACAGTTTCAATTTCAGGTGAAGGAAGCTGTGTCTCCATTCTGTAATCTACCTCTTTCTTTTGCCTGACTGCCTTTTGGGAGTTCACATAGGAAAAATATGTAAAGTTTGCAAGCAGTAATGTACTATTATTAATGGCACTGCACATTAAATAACATAATGAACAGGTATATCATTCATGTCTGGAGCCACAAGAGTAGAGGATGCAAAGACAAAGCATAATGCACTATGAGGTAAAAGTGTCAAGATTTGCCTTTCTGTGACTCACAGTGCTGTGCCACCCGGGTTCTCCCAGCCAAATTTTAAGTGTCTTACTTCTTTCCACAGGCACTAAACTGAAAGTGGAATTAACTTATTACCAGGAGTTGCTAATAGTACTAAATCTTTGCAACAGAAGAAGGAGCCAAGACAACATGTCAGAGTGGATTGGACAAAATGCAAACAGAAGCTGGAAAATTAGGTCAAAGCAGCATGGATCTGAAGGTGGGGAGAACCTTCAAAAGCACAGAAGCAGAGAATAAGCTCCTTTTGCTCTTACCTCTTTTCCTTTCTGGTAGCCAAAACTAAACCAAGCCAAAATCTCTTGGGATAGCTAAATAGGATTCAACCCTAGTCCTGACCATGCCACCACCTTTCTGCCTTGCCATGACAGCCAGCCAGAAGCTCACAGTAGAGGCTGCTCTGCCCTATCCCAGAGGGGATGATGTGAGACGAGAGGTTCCCAGGACCCCCAGCTCCCCTGCCAGCGGGAGAAAAGGGTGACCCTACTGAAAGCCATGTCTACTGTCTCAGGTCTCAGATGATTTAGGTAATGCATTTGCTCTTGCCCATTTGCCTATGCTTTATTTTCTGTCAGCTGGGCTATGCCTTGACAAAGGCATGTGTGTGTGAGAGATAGTCTCTTAGAGAAATTGTTTTATTTCTGGCTCACATTCAATTCTAGCATCTGGGACTAAGATGGCTACCCTTAGAATTAAGAACCTCTGTCCCCCAGCCAACTTTTCAAAAAGCTCCTAAATTAATTTACAGAGAGCGCAATACTTACACTAAGGCACCCACTGAGGCACCTTCTCCTCGTAGCCCAGTCTTGTGGGAACAGCCTTGTTCCTCCAGTTCTTCTGGACATAGTCTAAAATCTCGAGGTGCACTCACAGCCTGCTGGCACCAGTCTAGAAGAAAGCAGTATCACTAACACTTTCCCTTTCTGTCTCATAGATTGGACAGAACTGTCAAATTATATTCTGCCATCACCACACACCTGTTGAGGACATCATAAAACCTTCAGTCAGATGTCTGCAATTCAAGCTGATCATCATGCCCCAAAGAGTCATGGTGGAAGACTAGCAGTATGCAAAGTAGGTGCATCTCAGGTATTATTTGGTGAAATCAAATATTATTACTTGAAAGCTGCTGATGGGTAGGCATTCGAAGACTTCTCTCAACACTCTGTACAGCACCTGTACAGCACCTGTACAGCATATGAGCAAAGTCCTTTCCTGTTGGCATAGTCCAGAGGGAAGCAGATAATGGGTTCCTGTGTACCCTCAGTGGCCCCACTGCAACTAACTGAAAGCCTGCAGTTATTCCAGGAACTCTGTCCCTCTTTTGTCACCTGCAAATGACCTGGAGCAATAATTCCCCCCAGCCAGCATCTGTAACTGCAAGTTTAGTGGGTGACTCAACACTTCCAAACTGAATAGCTAAAGACCTGTAGCAATCTGTCCAGGCATCTTTTACTTCTGTCCCTGCCCACCTGAGTCTGTTAGAACTGTGTGTGCCAAAACAACCTCCTCACACAGCTCCGGAAGTCCCACATACTTATGCAAAATGTCTAAGGTCATTATCAGGCATCCCATGTCTGGCTGAGGGTGCAGTGTGTGACTGTGGTGTGATGGGCTTTCCCATCAACAAGGAGTGTTGCCAACTTCTCCAGCTCAGCGAGGAACCATACACCCTCCCTCAGGATGAGCTATCTGGAGCCACGGCCCTGAAAAAGGTATTTGCCACCATCTCTTGTGCCTTATCACTGGAGAGAATGAGACTTGTGCCAGCGCTCAGTGTCTGGTGTCTGCTGGTGCACAAATTGCAAACACAGAGCTGGACATTGCCCCAGTGGAGTTAGCTTATTTGAATGAACTTTTTTTCCCTGGGCTTTATCTGTCCTGCCCCTTCTAAAGGAGCAGATAACCGTTCTCCTAATGGATGGGAATATTATCAAGAAATAGTGTATTTCATTAGAAAAGCAGTGTTTGGGAAGTAGGTGTTCTGCTCCCTGTTTTATACTTGACTGTGTCATACTCCTTGTAATATGCTGAACAAACTCCACCATAAAAGGATTTTCAACATTGTCTTCCTAGAATACTTTCAAAACCTCATAGCTTTCATGAGAAGGACTGCCTGCCTCCCAGAAGCATGCTAGAGAATTTTATCCTTTGCATTTAAAAGTTTCACAGGTCAAGAGAATTTATATTCTAACACAGAAAACTTGGAAAATATTGTCTACAATGCAAATTAATTTAAATGCAGCTTAAATCCAGTCCATATGACTGTTAATGCTTCTAGTAATCCCTTCAAATCACTTTAAAGTGAAATCAAAAAGCTCTTTTTAAAATACATCAAAGTTCTTTGTGATTCTAACAATGTTTTAGGAGTGAGTTTTAAAAGGTGCTAACAGCACAGAGTGCAATAAGCTCAAACCTCTGCAAAAGCCCTCATAGTACCTAATCAGTACCTGGTGCTCGATTCTAGGGGAATATGTAGATGCAATATTCACTACGTGGGAAACCTAGGAAGAGTCACAGTTTCAAGAGATGTCCTGATTGCATCTGTGCTCCCAAACCACCATGATTTCCTTTTTGGGGTAAGGAGAGGATATGTGGCACAAAGGGAGTCATTTGATGAGTCTATCACGTTGCATCTGACTGTCTTTTAGTCTTGAGCTCGAGGTACCTAACCTGAGGCACAGCTGTTGTTCATGCTGGTGGCTTTCCTGGCAGGCAGGATCCTACTGAAAAATTTGTGGGTGCATTCTTTGACCAAAACAATGGAGCACAGTAGAATTCTCCACCTGGTCTTACAAAGCACAAAACTGAACTCACTGTAATTAGTTCTGTTTTAAAACTATTTTCCTAGTCAGTTGTGCTGCACTGTGGCTCAAGGAAGTCAAGAACATAAAAACAGAGCCTAGTGTAGGAATAGCCCCTCTTCTTTCCTTTTATTTCTTAGTATTGATAACTAGAATTTTCCTCTCCTATTATTGTATCAGTGCAAAGAGTCTCCAGATCAGAACCTACCTTTAATAAAGGTAATCTATTACTCCAAAGACTTATGGGCATATCTATTAGAGAGAGTTAGGTTTATGCTACCATACAATTAGGAAAGTACTCTATATTTAAGGTCTTTCTGTCATTTGTTAAGATAGATCTCTTTTTTTCTGTTGCTGTTGTTGTTGCAAGAGTGAACTGATTACAAATAAAGCTTGCTCGATGCTTCCAAGGAGGCTAAGGTAGTAATTAAGTGAATTGCACACACCTCTACCTGCCCTGACCAAAAGTAGAGTTCAAAAGAATTGGTCAGGGAAAGGCCACATTTCCCACAAACACACAGAAGCTTCTGCATACTCCTGAGGGACAAAATCTCAGTCCTAGAACTCTCTGCATGTTGTAGCATCCTCCTGTCCTTGTGTCTCTTGCTAAGTAACTATCACCCAGTTTCCAAAAAGAACACATCCTCTTCTCCAGAAGAGATGCAGTAAGGGCTGCAATCTGCAAGGTTTGCAGGTTCATGACAGGTCATGACCTCTGTTATGCTCCTAAAGTTGGCCCCCGTAGGAACAAAGGCTGGTTGGTCAGAACAGGAGAAGCCTTTTGATCCTGCCTATCTTTCTGCAACATTAATAATGCTCAGGTAACCGCTCTCCTGTAGGCATACACTTTACACTGACTGTATTTCTGAGCAATTCATAAGGCAGCAGGTACTGGTGGAATCTAGTATAGAGAGAAACAGAATGGAAGTTCAGACAGTTTGAGAGAGGTTAAAACACAAGCAAAAATCCAAAGAGAACAGTTACATACCCTTGGTGGATGGTATGTTCTGTCATTACATATTTCAGGTTAGTTACAGAGCTTCTCCTGACGATGACAAAAGTCTTCTACGTGTTTAAACAGAGCTTCACAAAATAAGGCCTCGAGGCAACTGGCGGCACTGTTAAAAACCCTATATCCAGGTTAAATGACAGAACATGGAGAGACGATCACCGTGCTTGGATTTCTTTCGGGAAGCTCCTGTTACAAAGTGGCAAATCAGTCACCAAATCCACTAAATCACTCAGAACAATAGTCGAGCCCTTTGTTCACATGCCACAGCAAACAGCAGCGAGAGACTGAGATTTTTCCATGGGGAAGCATGCCACAGAAAGGGTGGTAATGGCTGGCTTGGCTGATCTCCAGGACAGGCTCTGTACCTACTCTGCTCCAAGAAAGCAAGGACCCAGGCTGAGGAATGGACACTTACACTGCCTTTGTGGAACTCAAACTCTTGGCTGACATTAAATATTTATTCTCAAATACTACCTCCCTTGGAAACAGGCAGGAACACAAAGAAAGACTATTTCCCTGTAGCCACATAGAGAATGCAAGCATAGGGACAGGTTTGCATGAGACATAGCTCTCTGCTTTACCCTTCTTTTCTTACGCAATTTTGGTCTGATTCCAGATTGGCTTGCTTTCTTTGCACAGCTGGCAGGATACTAATTCTCTTGGTAGAATGTGAAGGAAGTGGTGGCTAGCTGTTTTTACCTTCCTGTCTTCACTGATCACCTCCTTTCCTGCAGTAATTCATCAGCCCAGTGCCCCTTCCCCTTCTTCTCTCATGGGTTCTTGCCAGCGATTCTCCTTCCATCATCTGAAGTGTAACAGCTGGACTGGGAAGGTAGGACTGTGCGAAGTGTTCTCACATCCCAGCAAAGACAAGGTGGTGACAGCCCCAGCAGAAGTCCTTTATCTCCTCAAAATGGCTTGGCATCAGCAAAACTGTGATTTGAGGAAACTCAGATTTGTCTGCTGGGGTTGTAGGTGCTCACAGGAAAGCCTGTCAGAAAGGAAGATTTCTTCAAGATAACTGGATCATGGAGCAACATCACTACTGTATACATTTTCCCTCTGGCCTATGCATAACTGAGGTACATTTTTTACAGCAAAACTTGTTCAGCAGTGAGGGCACAAGGTGGTCTCCAATGGCAAAGAATGTCATGGCTGCCTAAGATGTTCAGCACAGTCCACAGCAGCGTGAGTTCCAGCTCTGCCAGAGCAGAAGTGGGTTGTGTGTGTGCATCTGACAAATGTAGGGAAACAAAAGATTATTTGTAGCAGCATGTTGAACAGACCAGGAGGAATTAAGATCTGAATTGACCTAAACATAAGAGTGTTGCCAAAAGTAAAGTTTCACTAGTATTTTGACAGAGATCCTTCAAGAGTCTGTCTGACTCACCGTCTCTTGAGCTCCTATATTCTAGCCACCATCTTCCTCCTTCTGCACATTTCTCTCTGAGTTTCACTAGTTTGTTGAAGGGTACAACTTCTTTCCAGGAATCATCATGTTTTATATGCTTTTGATACCCAGAAGAAGGGATGGTGCATTGCAGTCACAGCCAGCAGTTATTTTGTATCCCAAGAGTTAAACATTTTGTAAGCTGCTTCCCTAACTGCAGGCTAGGTAGGAAGAATACCCTCAGGGCGCTTATTAGCGTGCTGTACCTCCAGCACTATTACCACACAAATGTTTTACTGGGAGAAAAACAGACCAGTCACCCTGAAACCAGCTCTGTACCTGCACCTTAATGTCTGTACTTTGTACTGAAACATGGGTTATAGAGAAATATGAATAAAATGTATTTGCTTGTTCAGTCTAGCAGGCAACTGCCTTGAGCCAAGCCAATAAACCACATTTTTAAAAAAGCCTTTTGCTTCCTGTAGAACGCTGCCTTGTTTGCCATTTGGCAAATAGGAAACAGCTTATCTCTTCTTCCCAGAAACTAGTGTGGCTATAGAAGAGCTCCAGAAACTTGTCAGTCTTTACTAAGAAAAAAATATTGGTTTAACAGCCCGTGCCAGGAAATTATCTGAACCTTCGGAAAGAGAGAAGGTGTAAAAATTAGTTCACTGGGCTATGCCATTCTTTTTTGATTATTAGTTCAGTTCCAATTCAAGGATCTTATCAGGTATATTTTCAAAGGCAAACTACAGTAACCTTTAACATTAGAGCCTTCCAATATTAGATATTTCATGGTTAGCTGCAAAATTAGCATTTAGCCCTCCAGTGCAAAATGTACCATATTTTTGTTTGATTAATTTGTAATTAAAATTGAAGCAACTATGTCTGGTTTCTAGCAGATGGAGGCAAAGGCATAGCTTTGACCCTAGTTACAGTTTTGTTTAACCCCCTCCAGAGAAACATAGTTACTGTGCATTAATATACAGCCTTTCACCGCCAGACCTGTTAGTGTACATTATGGACTAATAATAATAATTATATTGTCAAACAATTCAAACTGTGTAACAATACAAGCTCCTCTGAAATGTGAAGTGCTATAGGTAATGAAACCTACTTTTCTTTATACAGTCAGCTCAAACCTCTTTTTGAGCAATCTGGTGTTAAATAAATAATGGGCCTCATTGCCCCCTCCTCCAGGAGGAACCATAGGAGGGAGCAGAGTGGGAGGAAATCTCCAGGACATTTTTCCTTGTGCATAAGCTTTTGCCTGAGGGGGGAGTTGCTCATGCCCTCTCCTCCCATGCATTTGAATGGGGGTGTAAAAAGATACTTCACCTGGAGGAGATTTTGGTGAGCACCTCGGGGCCGGATCTGGGCTCTTTTTGACATTCCAAGTTTGTGGTTCACTGGGTGTGCAGAAAGGACAGTCTTGAAGCACAGCATCACTACCACAGCAGTATCTGTTCCTCTTTAGAGGGGCTATGGATGTTGATGCCTGTGCAGTGCATTCTGTAGGGCCATGGCAAAAGCTCTGTGGTAGGACAGGGACCTGTTTTGATTTCATTGTTAGTAACTGCCGATTTCTAGATCATAGTTTTCTGGTTCTGTATGCCACAGATTGACTGAGTGTATCTAGGTGACTTTTCTTCACTAGCACCTTTTGTTAATTTAGTCCCTCACTGTAGAAAGCAGGTAAAGCTCAAAGTCTCCTGCAATTTCAGTCTGGTAGAAGCTGAAGGAATCTCGCAGATGTTTTCCTAAATCCGATGATATGCTTGTGCAGAGTTAGCCCTACGAGCAGAAGTCACAGAGGGCAGTGCAGCACTGGCATGCAGGTGGGTGCTTTGAGAGGCTTTGTTGGTGGCTTTTCATTTCCCACCTTTGGCCCAGAAGTTGCTTCCCCACAGATGAGACGCTGCAGTAGCTACAGTTCCTGACAGCTCCTGTGAGTCACCACAGCCGATGGGATGGCTCTGCCCTGGACCCGGGCAGAATGACACACAGGCTCTGTGGCAGTGGCTGAGGGATGATGACCTCCAGCACCAAGGCAGCAACAAGCAGGCAGGGACAGTTTAGCAGCTGCTGCTGCCTCGGACACCACCATGGGTTTGAGGACACTATGGAAAGTTGACACCAGCAGATAGAGCTGGGGGTTATCTGGAAGATATCATGGGGCTGGAGATAATCCTCCTCGCATCTTTTCGAGTGACCTATACCAGATGCAAATCTGCTCTTCCAGGTCAAAGCCACGTGGCACAAACCTCAACTACTTTTCCCTATAAATTCTCTCTCTCAGATGTACCCATATAACGGTGCCCTCACCCGTTTCCTGGCTCCTGCCGCTGGTTTTTGCTTCACAGTTTATGTCCTCAGACTCGCCTGGAGAAAACGTCCCGGGAGGAGGGACAAGACAAGGCAGATTCACGGCGGCTCTCCCGCCCTCAGCTGAGGCCGGCTGGGGCCGGGGCCGCGCCAATGGCGCCACCTGATGGAGGCGGCGCGCGCAGCAGGGCCGGCCCGGGGCCGGAGAGCGGCGCGGGAGCCGCCATGTCCCCTCCGTGTGCCCGCCGCCACAGCGCCCGGCGTGCGGGACCCGGCCCGGGGACACAGCCCGGCCCAAAGGCACAGCCCGTCCCGGGATGTCCTCTCCGTGTGCCCGCCGCCACAGCGCCCGGCGTGCGGGACCCGGCCAGTGAGGGGCCGGGGACACAGCCCCGACGCAAAGGCACAGCCGGTCCCGGGAGCCGCCATGTCCCCGCTGCCACAGCGCCCGGCGTGCGGGACCCGGCTTGAGAGGGGCCCGGGGGCGCAGCCTGGCTTGGGGACCCAGGGCAAATGCCAGCCAAGGCAGATCCTAGAGGGTGAGAACCCAGCCTGAATCTTCACTGGAATTTCCATGGGGAAGCCTGGGATCCGAGGTGGCCGAGTGAAAGGCAGACGGATCTGGACGCCTCTGCTGCATGCTGTTGTAGCTCCCTGGGTCCTGTGAAGCTGACTGCTGGAGCCACTGCTGGAGTAATTCATCACACTGAAAACCTGGATGAACCACCCCAGTGGGACCGAGCTCTTTTGTTACCGATAGAAGAGTCCTTTGTACCTGGACTCTGGCCTCTGAACTACTACTTCCCCCTCTCCGAGTTACCTGCTGCCATAGCAGTGCTGCTCAGAAGGGATGGGAAACCTTCCCTTGGTGCTCAAACTAGGCAGACTTTCACTCTGCTCTTCCCTGCACTAACCAGATGGAACAATAATTAATCCTGAGGCAAGAAAATAACAGGGATCTAAAACATTCTTAAGAAAAAAAAATAAAAAACCGCTGAAGAGGCCTATTAGTTCATTCTGTTTGCCCCCCAGCAGTCAGAAAAACAACAGTGAACAACAATTTGTTCTGTAGCACACTGTACTGTACTGTGTGCATCCAGATTCTCCTCCTACTTAGATTGGTATAAATCAGGAAGCCAGTGGAGTTACACAGGTATAAAAGTGGCATTATCAGTTCCTGGGTCTCTTTAAATATTACTGAATCCTACCGCTGATTCTTTTTTGTTTGCCTGTTAGAAACGATTGTTAAAGGCACATGCATTTATCCTTAGCACACTGTATCATGCAAAGGGGTTCTTTTATTGGTTCTGATCTTTCTTTTTACTTTTATTATTTCTTTGAAGAAAATGCAGGATTATTACCTCAATCTAGCCAGCTGGCCTGCTGGGGCTCCCTTTGCTACCTCGGGGGTTTCTCTTTTTACTAATCCTCTCTTTATGGATAATCTTTCTCTACCTTCTAATGACTCTCAGCTAAGGAAGGTATTTTGTTATTACTACCTGTTGTTTGGAAATTCATTTTATTTGTGTGGGTGTCGCTAATTGTTTGCTAATGAAAACCTTACTACAATCAATATGGTTAGGAATGTGCTGATCTTCATGTCAATTAACCCTTGCTTTCTGTCTATTCTGATTTAAATTTTCTTCATGCACTTTTCAGATTTTAAATATCAAGACTGATTTTATTTTTTGAGGCCCAAGGCATAAGACTGTGCACTGATAGGTAGTATAGAGAACTTTTGTTTCCCATGGGAGATTTTAAAAAGGCAGAACTTGTCATTTTGTAATCTGCAAAATGTTTGTACGTGCAAATGCAGGGACGTCTAAGGTGAATACTGGAACAAAATGTGTAGGAAAAGCTACAGCTTAAGACAAGGAATGGAGATCATCCTGTTTTGCATAAATGTGGATAATCTCAAGGCAGGAAAGACTGTATACTCTTAAAGACTCTTCGTGTTCCTCTATCATACATGTTATTTAGATATGATCTGTATCCCCTTTACTCACAGAGAATGAAAATAAGTCCTGCTTATTAAAAGAATTTACAGTTTAAAAAGATCAACAGCATTAGGAAGACAAAGAGAAGAGCTGTGCAACATAATAAAAGTACAAAGCTTGTTGGTTACCATTCCCTCCTCTCCCTTCATTTCATTCCCTCAGCCTGACCTTTTATCTCATTACATGCCTTACAGCCACCTTATCAAGAGGAATAATGGATTCAGGGAGGTGATGCCCCAGCCCGTACACTGCCAAAACCATAGGATGTCTGAATACTAAGGTGTATACCAAGACTGGGGCCTTTAGGAAGAATGTGCAATGCAGGATGCATCTCCATGGGCAGAGATGCCAGAAAAGCTCACACATACACACACACACACTTTGGGAAAAAGATGACGCTTCAGTGGCATAAAGTGAAACCCACCAGTGTCACCATCCCTCTCTTCCCTAGGAAGGGAGAGGTGAGGTAACCAACGGCTAACATGGGTCCAGATGCAAGCAGTGCCTTGTTTGGGGAAGGCAGCAGCTGGCCCTTCAACCTGGAAAACCCAGGAGACTCTTTCTGATGAGGGATTCATATATCTGACTCCTGACTCTGCTGAGGGTAATTGCAGCTCATCTGAGACTATACATCATTTCACTCCAAGAAGCCTCTGAGTGGCTTTTTGAATTAATTTTACTTCAAACAAGAATCGTTTTAAAAAACCTGATCCAGAATGCTCTGAATATCTTCAGTTAGAATACCATGGCTCAGAACAGTCTTTTGCTCTGTGCTTTGTGTGCTGTATACTGCATTAGATATTGGAATGTGATGAATACTGTAAGTCACCAAAGTAAAACCAGGAATACTACACTATTGCTGCAAGTAGCAGCTGGGACAAGCAAGGAAGAAATATTGAAAAAAGAGAGGGAGAGAAAGGGTCATACCATAAAGGTCTAGACAGCTTTTGTTTCCTTGCTTCAGTATCAATGCAGTTGCTGACTATTAACGTGCTTTAACTCCTTTTCATTAGAGTAGAGATCTTTCTGAGTTTCTCTGATAGTCAAGGCATTGTGTTATATCACCAGGGTGTTATTCAGTGATCTTTCCATAATAAAAATATAAATGTCTTTATTATTTTTTCCAGTCACCACTGTCAGTTCTGCAGGGTGCCAGACAACCATGCTGCTGTGTGTGACTAATGGCACCCAGCCAGTCTTAAATAACTATATTATACATTTGTTCATTGATGCTCAAAGCAAAAACAGGTTGGCACTAACTTTTCAAACCTGGCTTCAGCAAAGACTCAGTTCTCTGAGCAATCAATGAGCAGAAGGAAGAAAAACAATGGTAGAGGAACTGGGGCAGATCAGGTATCAATCTAAGCATCCCAGAGAGCAGCATGTCAGCTTTCTTGGGTGTAGATTCTGCTACCTTTCTGGGAAAGTGTGGGAGTGGGAAAAATCAGGTAACCTGGATAATACAACAGAACTGAGCCACTGCTTTGGCAGCTTGGGTGATACCCCTCATCCTTTCCTGTATAGCTCATGCTTTTTGGCTCAGGTAGAGGCACAGCATGAGCACCAGTCCAGGACCTTCTGAGCTGCGTGCCCGCTGCACTGACCCCAGGCTAAAGGCCATTCTCAGAAGCAGGACTGAAGAGTAGTGACAGATTGGTGACAGACATGTGGCTTCAGCCCAGCTGGTGCTGAGGCTACATTGAGCTGCCCTGCCAGGCTCAGGCACTGCCTAAGCTTCTTACCTTGGGCTTGATGCCACACAGCTGCAGGTGACTCCTGGCTTCACAGTAGCACCGTGGTGTTTGCACAGCAGTTTCAGACATAAGATGATGGGTCTGGGTGGACCTAGGCTAGATTTTCCTGAAGTTACCGTAAGTATTTCTGCACCCATGAGTAAGATATTGTCAACTAAAAGGAATAAAAGTGTAGGTCAGGCATGCACTAGTTTGCATGAATAAAAATAATTTTGAGTCAGAACTTAAAATCAGGGTAGAACTTTTCTTTCATCCTTCTCTCCTCACCATGGAAAGCATCTCTCTTGCTTTTCTGCCATTCAGCTCTTCATTTCACTGGGGACAGAGTCTTCTCCTGCCTTTGGCCCAGCATATCTCAGCACAGTTTTAGGGTAAGCTTTGAAAACCAGACAGCAATCAGTACTGCTGGCATGCTCTGAGACCAGACATCCTGTTTCAGTTGAAGTGCTTCTAAGAGCAGAGGGCTTCAAAGGACTCTTGGGGTTTTTTTCTTAAGCTCGGGCCTCTTCACCCTGCTCAGCTGCAGCCAGAGCGTGTCTGACAGACACCTGGAGCTATGAAAACCCAGTGAAGGGTAATCAGCTCATCTTTTTGATGCATACTAGTGTTGTGGTACAAGGAAAAGGCAGCTCAGTGTAATGGTAGGGAGAAAACGGTAGCGTAGAGAGCCAGAGGCTAAAGGCCAGCTAAAGCTTTGGTGTTTGGTTTTGTCCAGCAAAATCATTAGTTCAGTTAGTTCAGGCCTGGCTTGCACATACTTGTGTATTACCAAAACTGTTTGCTTGGATAGGAATTCTGGCATGTGAAACTTCACTCCTTGCACCAGAAAAGCTGTGGACATTTGTGGTTACCTCACCTCACCAGCTATACTTATGTGCATACACCAGTGTTCTTGCATTAGAAGTGAGTTGTTGATTTTTACCAGGGCAGGATCTTTCTGGCAAAAGCTTGCCTAGTTTATAGGTATGATATATTCTCCTCAAATCACATCACATTACCACAAATTGCATAACTCCTCAAACATAAACTTCTCGAATGACATCACATTACCACAAATTTTCTTTTAGCTTAAGACAGTTCTGTGTCCCTTATCATAACCAAATCTGTTGCTTTAGAAGTTGGTTTGATATCATTCTAGCTCAGAGAATATGACCAAAATATTTTCTTTGGATGCTCTCACAGTGCAGTTGTCTGGATTTAACTTGCATTCTTTTTCATGAATGATGGTACAGAGCAGATTGTACCATACTGTACCTTATTTTACCAGGCCTGAATTCTTATCTGAAGTTTCTGCAAGTCCACAGATGTCCCAAAAGTATAATCCATTTCTTTAAGCATGAGTTACTTGAGATATGTGATCAGTGAATTCTGTGATGCTTCAGCTCATGCAAGTGACCAAAGTCTATGCTTTACAGGTTCTTACAAAGATCCATTAACCCCTTACTCAAGGACATTTCTATGAAGTTTGAAGACTCAGTGTGACATATGACTGTTATATGCCTTTACTTGTTCTTTTTTAACTTCACTCAACAACTTTAACATTTTGGGTTGGTCCTTAGGAGGTCCTTACCTGGTTTTTCACCTGAGGCTGAGAAAGATTTGTCCCAATCTCTGTTCTGCAAACTTCAGCCTTATAGAAAAACTGTCATTTGGATCTCAGGAGTTGCCAAAGAGAGTCCTGAACTTTGGAGTCACATTCGAGCTAATAAGTGCCTTGAAGATGAAACTCCATGACTTTGAATTTGACTTGGGCAGAGCACTGCAGAATGGGAGGATGCAGGGGCTCTTAGGATGTTGGCAAGGAGGTGCTGGCAGTCCCTTGTGTTAGGGCAATGTTTCGTATGGATCGGTTCACTGCTCCAGCAAAGCTGGCTGCATCATTGAGTTGTCTGCCTTGAGGATCACCTATTTTTTAAAGTGCCGTTTCTTAATGTGTTTCTCATGTAGGAATAACGCTGCAGAGGGCTCTCTATATTTTGGGATCTGTTGCAGTAGCCCGTATAGTGCTGTGTACTCTAGAGGAACTATCTTAATTCATGGAGCACTGCATTTTTCCATGGGGTCATCTGGTTTCAGTTTTGCCGAGTTGTCACTATTTACTTGTTGTCAAGAAGGTCAGCCCTGCTTTGAAAACAGGCATCAGTGAAGCTTTGTTTTACAATGCAAGACTTTTAATATAATACATATTTTGTTTCAGTATGAGTAACTTTAATATCCAGTGGGGCCCAAAGTGTAGAAATAAAAAATACAAATAAATAAAAAATTATTTTTAAAAAGAGGGGGGAAAAAAAAGAAAACAAAAAAAACCAAAATTCATCCCAATGTCATCTGTGATTCTTTTTTTCTCATTACGTGGGGGTGAAATGCATAATGAAGTAATTCTCAGATTCCAAAAGGCTAAATATAGAGGAAACCTTTATCAATGTGCAGTTGCCTAGGCTGGGTTGCTGTTTCATGTCTCTCTTGGTTTGCTGTGGAAGCATCAAATCCCCAGTAGGGTTGATGGAGTTGATCTTTTATGACACAATGAGCTTTTCTTCCTGTCAACCATGGATTGATATTTTTAGAGAACTAGTTAGCATGGTGGTACAAAATCAGAGATCCAGCCTAAGAGGTAGGAGGTGTGGTTTAAGTTCTGGTTTTGCCTAATGAACATCAGCCCTGGGCCCTGACACTGAAAACAGGGACCATGTTACTACCCCCCTGCCTTGTCTGTTAAGCCTGGAAACACTTTGGGGCAAGTCTTGCTGTACTGGGCATCGCTGTGTCCCAAGGCTAGCTGGAACAGAAAGCACACTTATGGGAGAAATAGTCAGCCTAGGCAGCCATTTCATTAAACCTGTTAGAAGATTGGTACACACAGCATTGAGCTTGTATATGCATCCACAACATAAAGGTGAAATTAAGTACAGATCTCTGTGTATTTTTCACCCTGGGTACAAAATCAAGCAGTAACAGAATGAAGGTGGAGATGCATCCATAAAAATGGGATTTCCAGCAACTTTGGCTAGATATATGGAGACAAAAAAGCTAACACTGGAGGCGCAGGAAATAAAATGTAGCTAATTTAAAATATCTTTTTAATAGCATTGCTGGCTTTCATACATTAGCACAAAGGCATCTGAATGAGGAGATTGTGTTTCCCATAATGGTATTTTTTTTGTCATAAAATGCTTTTTTCATCCTTCTCCACTCCTGGAATAAATGAGTGCTGTGGAGACACATGACTGGCTTGTCGAAATCAGCCACTTAGCAGCTCTAGGACCAGATGCCCATGCAATAGAGTGCCAAAGCAGAGCACTGGCATCCTTCACAGCTTGGGTCTAATGACTCCATGGCAGCCCTGTCTTCAGAGAGTTCAGGGGCACAGTCATAGTGGACAGAGAACTGCATCCAGCAGCAAAGCCTCGGGTTGCAAATTTGGGTGGCTGCTCTATTATCATGCAACCATTCTTCTGGTAAAAGTGTTGGACACTTTTTGTAAATGTCCTGGCAAAAAGCACCGATTTGGTGTGCTTGTCCCTCTCACTAATGGTGAAAATCAGCCCATAAAAGAAAAAAAAAAATCAAAAGTAGCAGTGTGCCTACAGTTCTAGTGGTGATAGCAAAGAAATTATAATATGTGACTTGTGCGTGTTCCATTAATTTGTATTTTGTCTTTGTGGGGATTTCAGCATTTGCGCCGTAACAGAAAACTGCTTCATGTAATATCTCAGTAGCTTAACGTGATTGCACTGCAAAACACTTACTTAAAAAAGTAAACCTTCAGCCCTCTTTTCTGGGTAGTAAAGATTGAAGCTGTGAGTAAATTAAATACACATTTTTCAAGCAGAAAGAAAATACAAGAGCTCAAAAGACACTTTGTTTCTAAATTCATGGCTTTTAAGCCAAGTACAAGATTTTTGGTGGCTGAGAAATATGTTCTGAACATTTGATGACAAAACTTGTATTCAGAGTCATGAAACGATAGAGTTTAAAATCCCTGTTGATAAGAAGAAAAGTGCCAGCAAAACCTCAGCTGGACATGAGGAGAGCTGACTTCAGGCTGCTCAGGGAATTAGTAAGTAAGGTCCCCTGGAGATGCTGGGGTCCATCGGTGCTGGTCACTTTTTAAACAGCACCTCCTAAAGGCACAGGAGCAGGCAAATACCAAATGTCACAAGTCAAGCAGGGGAGGCAAAAGGCTGGCTTGGCTGAGCAGGAATCTTCTCTTGGAAATAAGGCAAAAAAGGAAGGTGTATGCCCAGTGGAAGCATGGACAGGTGGCATGAAAAGAATACAGAGATGCTTCTTGCCATTGTAGGGAGAAAATTCATATGGCCAAAGCTGAACTGGAGTTGAAGCTGGACAGAACTGTGAGGGACAATAAAAAGATTTTTTTTCAAATATATTAATGGCAATAGGGAGTGTAAATATAGCATTACAGGATGAGGATGGTCACCTCACAAACAGGGACATGAACAAGGCAGAGATGTTTAACGCATCCTTTGCCTCTGTCTTCAACATTCTTGGTTTCTCTACTCCATAAGATGTACCTGGGTGACTAATCTGTAAAGGACCATAGGGGTTAAGGACAACAAGGACTGGGTTGCAGCAGGCAGAAAAGAATGGGAAAAGAGGTGAAAGCAGCAACTCTATCCTTCTAATGTATTGAAAACATGCTGCATCGTGAAGGTCAGGCCTCAGACTGTAGGAAAGGCTGTGAAGATGAGCATCGTTGGAAGGCCTCTTTGGCACAAACACTTGTCTGTCACTTATAAACTGCAAGAAGAAACCTGAATTGCAGCAGAGAACAGTTACAATGACTGATTATAATACAGAGCAAAGTATTTCTAGCAACAAAAGCCCTAGGCATATTAATTCATTCAGCTCATTGCATTGTGTGTAATTCTTGCTTACACTTGCTGTCATGCAATAGAGTTAAAATTTACAATCTTATTGATGTGAGAAGATATTTTTATATATGCTACTTTGTTAGCCATTTTACTTCCTAATAATTAATCAACTCCCCAAAGAAGTATCATGTTGGGGAGGGTGGATTTATTTGTGTTATTAAGCTATTCTAGCAGAGCATTTCTGTGTGGTAGCAGCTCTGTTATAATATGGCCGACTTGTTTTATGACAAGTTACAATTTTCTTGTAATGTTAGCTGCAATTCATCTCAATAATTATGCTAAATTAAGTACTCATGCACATATAGAAATAAACATTAAATACATTAAAATAAAGTCAGAAACATAATTTAATCTTTCTCAAGCTAAATAGAGTGGGGCTTGCTTAGCAATCCTTTTTACTCAGCCATCCAAACTTGGCTGAAGAGTCCCAGGGCTTTCAGCATTCTGGGAGGGGGTGGCACACACTGTGGGTCACTGACTTGGTGGGTTTTCCTTTTCTGCAACCTTCTAGCAAACCTGCAGCCCTTCTGGCTTTCGGTGGGTTCAAGCTCTGCCCTTGTCCAGGCCTGGCTGTGCAGCACCACAGCCCCTCCAGGGGCTGCCCCGGAGCATCACTGCTCACATGGCTGAAGGTCTCCTTGATCTTCAAATCCAGAAGCCAGGAGATGTTACGGTCATGCTTTTGCCTGGGGAGGCTGCCTCTCCATTGCTGGTGAGGCAGGTCTGGGGAGAGCCTTGTGCTGAAGCCCAAGATTTGCTGCAATTCCTGTCCTGCTCAGCCAAGCTGAGCACTTGAACTGGGACTTGTGAAAAATAATCAGAAAAGTAGTGGCATTGCTAGGGACTGACCTCTGCAGTCCCAGGAGGAGGAAGTTGGTAAGGGAAATGCACAAAAGACCCTCACCTTCTGCAGGTATGCTGTGAACCTTTCTAATGAGCTTCATGTTTTTCTTCTCTCCTTTGAATAGAGGTTTCCCTAGAAACCATTTTTCTGGCCATTAAAGTCACTGATCATTGGTAGATTTACTTAGTACTGTTGAAAGTGCTTTAATGGCCTCAAAACATAATGACAGGTTGTGTGCCTCTGACTGTTACTGGAAAGAAAACAGTGACAGAAGGGAGCTAAGATAAAGACCACTGGAAAAGAAAAATACTTGGAGATAGAGATTTTCCAAGATCTCTTGCTTTATGTGGGCTTGCATTGTCAGAATTATCTAGCTGGCCAGTGCTGCCCCTGTCCCCAGCATTAGTTAGAGTCACAAAGCCACGTGTATGTGGTCACCAGTTACAGCAAAGCTGCATTGTCCCGTAGCTATGACTGGGACTGCACTGTTGTCCCAAGAGCTGCAGAGCAGAGTGCATGGCACAATGCTCTTCCCATGATACAACACTTTCTTCTACCTGTATCTACGGACTATCATCCCAAATAAAGTAGGGACTTAAGGATAAGAAAGAATATTTTATAGTCACTCACTTTTCCAGAAAAAAAATAATCTAGCCAAGTGTCTCTCTGAAGTATCTTTTCATCATTGCCCCACCAAGTTAAACAAGTGTTGGCTTCCACTATTTCCTTGCCTGAAGCCAGACTACCTGCTCAGATACAAAGTAGCCTATGCTGCACCACCAATTATATAATCATATTTGCTTGAACATGTACTAGGTATTTTCTTTTTTTTTTTTTTTTTCCTTAATGTGGAAGGGCTGGGGCTATAAAAGACCTATCCTCTCTTTCTTTCTAAGCAAGCATATAATTTGGGTATATTTTGTCATTTAAGAACAGAAACACCATCCAAGATAAAGCCTTGGTTGACTTCAGGGCCATGAATGAGCATGACATTTGAGATTGCTCCAGCTTGTCAGTCTGAATCTGGGCTGCCTTACCTGATTTATTTATTGTCAGCCACCAGGAGGAGATCAGCAGGTATGTTCAACATCTGTGAATTCTTCTTCACTGCCTGATTTTTTCTGTAGATCCATTTTCTGTATGATCTGAAAAATAAGTGGTAGTATCTTTAAGAAACAGCCAATTGCTTGGAGTGAGACTTGGTCATAAGACACGAAGAGGTCCATGCACTCACACCTTTGCCTACCCATACTCCGTTGTCATTAGTTTCATTAAGCTGAGAGTCAGCCTGATTCAACACTATACCCAGAACAAACTCCTACTAAATTCGATTTTCTCTCACTGCCATTCAAAAGTTTTAGATGCACGAGGGAGTTTGACTGATACTAGTTGAGGCAATGGCTTAACATACTGCGTTGCTTACTTATTCCACCCACCCTTCTCAACTTTTTTGGCTGTTTACCCAGATAAAGGCATAATCTTAATTAAGACTGAATTAGGGGCAGAATGAATTCCTGCAGGCTGTTACACAGTGTGTGATATAAAGCAGCAAATAAACAAGCATGCTGCACACCATGTCTGTAATTACTGTGCTCGGCTGTGTAGTGTAGGTGAATCGGCATTGACTTCCCCATGTCTGTTCTCTGCAGCATCCTGGCTTTCTCTGCTGCACTGTAGGATATGGAAATCCTTCCTAAGATGGGTGACTCATTTCAGGGGACTTCAGTGAACATAGCTTCAGTTGAAAGATCTTTCTCCCTCATGACTACTGGCTGAGACCTGGACAATGGACTTGGGCCAACCACCAACCATCTGGGAGGACAACTAGCCTGGCCAACAGGGACAGCATGTGGCAGGAGAACATATGGCACTAGTACATCTTTGAACCACATATCAGGGCTCAGGGTGTCTCTTAGGAGTGCAGGTTCACCTGCAGATGCTACTGGTGCAACTGGTTTTGTTCCTGACAAATGGCAACTGCTTCACTTTTGCAGTTTGTGCATCATCTGGATGATGTGCTTCACATCATCCAGAGATGCTGTGAGACTGATAATACCCCCCTGGCCGAGATTATTTTTCCATTTCACATCACTGTGGGAAGCAATGGAATTGTTCATTTGGTCTTGACTTGTTTTGGGTGCAGCATATACAGCACACATTTCAGTTGTAGAAGTTCCTTGTGTCAAATTTCATGTACTGCATAGGTGAAAAGAACTCAGGGATGTGTTGCTATACAAATAATGAAATATGTAATTATAATACCTTATTGTCTTTGAGCAAGTAGTCAAGTGGTTTTGGGCCCTGAACTGTAGTTTCAAGATTGACCCTGTTAACTGCTATATCTCCACATTTAAGAATTCCTAACCAAGTTCTCAGATCAACTTATTTTTGTTTACTTTTTTTTTTTTTTTTTTTTTTTTTTTTTCTACTTTATTTTTTTT
>VZTE01002848.1:976749-1069539 GCA_013397775.1 Eulacestoma nigropectus
CTCTTCTTTTTTTTTTTTTTTTTTTTTTTTTTTTTTTTTTTTTTGCCAAACTGAGTATGTTTTAAAATTGAACAGGTGTAGGTGTTCAGTAGAAAGGAGCTCTGAAATGTTTTGAATCAGTTGTGTTTAGATTTGTAGTAAGATAGATTATTTGCTTTCAAAAATGAAGAAATATATTGTAAGAGTCTGAATTAAAGAATCTACTATCTTTTGAATTTTTTCTCTAATGATAACACTGTCCTGAAATACTCCATGCTTCTTAAATGCAGTTGGATATTGGAACATCTGTACCCAGAAATCCGTATTTCCTCAAGAAATTCAGACTGTTTCAAATGCAAATCAAAATAAACTAAACCATTAGGTCACAAGCCTTTGCAATGAGTCAGTTGTGAATTATTCTGGTCTTTGGAGGCCATGTGCAAACTCTTCTTCTCCAAACAATAGATGACAAATCGAGCTACCCACCAGTAGCTAAACAACCATATATTGTTATGCTTCACCAATCAGAATAAATTGATTAATTCCAACATGTTTGGAAATTGTGATTGCTCAGTGCACATGAGATATTGAAGTTTACTATTTTTGTTGCAATTTTCTCATTTCTTCAAGCTTTGCTCAGTTATTTTCATCCTTGGTGTTTATTGATGCCCGTCATATTAAAATGCCAAAAAATGAGTGTCCAAATGCTTTTTCAAATACTGTAATTAACCTTACATTCACATCAAATACAGTTGGCATGCCATCTGTTACGACACATATAGTGTTTGATGTAACAATATCAATTTCAAATTATCACTTGCACTTTTACTTCACAGGCATTTTCTCCCTTTGCTGTTCTCAGAAGTTTTAGCAACTTTACTAATTCTTCTTTCAGTTCAGTGCAACTTTCAGGTGTTTTCATCTAGTCAAATGGAAGACAGCTCACTTTTCAGTGATTTAATTATTCAATCATGTCTCATTCTTCATATTTCTGCTGTATGTAACCAAAGTCTCTGGGTAAGGACTCTACACATTGTTTCTTTCATTTAATTGCTGTGAGAGTTCTTTTTCCATAGGAAGCTATGAAGCCTGCCTGTTGACAGCAAGCTGAAACAGCATTGATTTTTGCAGAGCTCAACCACTGAGGTAGTGTGACGGTAGGTATATGAGTACATGATAGATAGATAGATAGATAGATAGATAGATAGATAGACTCATCAAAAGATAAAATAATATGGTTATATGGGATAGATATGTCACTGTATCTAAACAAGTAGGTAAAGTAAATTAAGTTCGTGTAAGAGATGAGTTAATTTGCTTTCCTTCTTCCACTTTGGCATCTGAAATGAAAGTTAAAAACAGAGAGAAAATCAAAATTTACATTGAATTTCTCACTAACAAAATTTACATTATCCACCTAATTTTAGCAAATTATCCAGCAAATATTTTAGCAACACCTGCATAATACGCTTTCTGAATCAAGATCAGTATTGACACTGCACAAGTCAGCTTCATGAGAGCAGAATAAAGGCTTTTTTCTCTGATATTTGGTGACTTAAAAATTACCTTAAGGAGGAGGAGGGAGGGACATTTTCTTTCAATAAACTCTTAAAGGTGAGAATTTAGACAGCTACAGAAGAAGGTCTTGTTAAATCAACATAGTTCTGAATTATGAGTGAGAGTTAAGGAGTTTAATGACTGCTTGCCTCCTTACAAGGCTTGCTTTCCTGCTAGGCTGACTCACAACAGCAATCCACCAGGAAGACTGCTGCCTCAGGGACCATCACAATGAAACCATGGGACTCCTACAAACGATTTACTCTGTTGGAAAATCCCCTCTTGGAACTACTATTCTTTCCCGGAGACTCGCTTGACTTTTCATTGCCACAGCAGGGGCAACTTTTTTCTCTCAGTTCCTCCACTGAAACTCTGCCTGTGAAAATGGAGAGACTGGCTGCAGAGGAGGCTGTGGATGCTCCCACTCAGTAGCACAGAGAGGATTGCCATCCTTTCTTTTCTGCCACTACACCAATTTAGTTTTCACCACAGTGGATATATAGGGGAAGTCCTGGAGTCATTGGAGAGAGAAGAAAGGGAAACTAATTCAGCTGAACAAATGCAGGATTGGGGCTGTGAAAATAGATTACCTTTGCTTGGATCAAACTTTTTATTTTCCTCTCACTAATATAAACCAAAAAGTCACCTGGCTGTAAACATTCCTTTCAGCTCATCACAAAATACCTTGTGTGCTTCTAATAGAAAAGAAAGACTAGATTCACAAAAGAAATGAGTGAGTGTCTGTGACCTTTATGCTGGTGTGGTCAAAGGAAGAACATCAATGAGTGTTTTATCAGACTCAGAGAACTTCTTTCAGATATCTAAAAGAGTATTCCAGTGTCCCAGACAAATCTGGCATTTCTTCCTGTTGTGGTTCCAGTCATATGGATGGATAGCCACACTCTGCTAGACAACCCTTCTTCATCTCCCAGCTTTTTCTTGTTCTTCCTTTAGCTTTCTGTACTAATACGACACAATTAATGGCCACTATGGCCTTGTTGACTACCTTGGTCCTCTGAACGGTACGGTATGGACATCTGGGCTCCAAGAGTAGGGTCACTCAGTTGCCTCTCAACACCTTGATCACCAACAGTTTGTGCCATACAAGTTCTCTAATGAACTGCTTACTGACCAGACTGCACAATTAATAAGGACTTTCATATGTTATCACAGAATCATAGAACTGTTTGGGTTGGGAGAGACCTTAGGGATCATTAGTTCTAACCCCTTGCCATGGGCAGGGACACCTTCCACTAGACCAGGTTGCTCCAACCCCCATCCACCCTGGCCTTGAACACTGCCAGGAACGGGTTATCTGCAGCTTCTCTGGGAAATCTTACGGAGTTGTGGAGGGAATAGCTTCAGTGATGCTGACATTCATCCAGTGCCTGGTGGACTCCCTGAGTTACCCACAGTAGGATATATCCATGTAGCTATAAAATTGTGCTGGATATAGAAATAATGTCTGTAATGATTTCATATTGTATAGTACTTTCAATGGTCAAGAGGTTTATTCAAATACCTGATTTTTTTCCCTAAATATTTGAATTACAAGGGTACAGAATATGCAATAGATGCAAAATACTCTAATGCTTTTAGCTGAAGACAAAAGTGGCTTATAAAAAACCAGAATGTGGCAGGAAGCACTGACAGCCTTGCAATTTGAGCATTGTACAGGAGTGCCAGCAGCAGCAGCATAATTGCTTTTTTCTAGTTTTTGTTTGGTCCCCATGCTGACTCATAGTGTTAATCTCTGTATGACTTTTTTGTTTCTGAAATCAAGTAAATAAAAGAAAAACAAAGCTCTGAATGTACACACCTGTTTTACTTGTGTAAATGCAAGAGGAGGGTGGATTATGGGGTGATATGTAATACACTTAAAATTGGTCGGAAGCTATTTTGCTTCTACTTGGTGTTAGGGGAAAATAATTTCATTCATAGTTCCTTGGTTAGAAAAGTAAAAAGAAATTAAATAGATATATTTTGAAACCTGTTGAGCATTTAATACCATTAAACTTGAAAGATGGGGATGGTGCACTGACTTATTTTGAATTAAATTCAGATTTATTTGTGAAAAAAGCTTGAAACAAGCATATCAAAATAATTTTCCTTGAACTTTTTTCTCCATGACTCCATTTTTTTCCCCTTTTTTTTCCCTTTTTTTTTGGGGGGGGGGCTGGGTGGGGGGGCAGTTTGCAGGTAGCTTTGGTTGATTCTTACATGAATTTTAGTGATCAGAAAAAGTGATGGAGCAAGCCAGAC
This sequence comes from Eulacestoma nigropectus, assembly GCA_013397775.1. Classification (NCBI taxonomy): domain Eukaryota; kingdom Metazoa; phylum Chordata; class Aves; order Passeriformes; genus Eulacestoma; species Eulacestoma nigropectus. The sequence goes on from VZTE01002848.1 coordinate 980,548, forward strand.
AGATCTCTCATGAGGATTTCAATGATGCTCTGTAAATTATCCAATGATTTTTTTGCTTTACTTTTCAAAAGAAACTGGTTTTTTTTAAAGGACCTTTGCCACTGAAGATATTCTCAATTTAATGAGTAAACCAACTATAAACACATTTCTTAAATGTGAGTCATTATACATAGGCAGCTGTCAGTGTGAGACTGTTGGCATCAGTTAGGATGCAGAGACTGCACCTCATCGTCTGAATGCACGAAACTCGCAAACTCAACATGAGCCAGCATCTATTAAATATTTTATGACTGCCACAATTTTAACATTTGAGTTAAGCAACTGTTCAGTTATCCAGACTTTATAGAGTTCACCTTGCAGTACTTATGAATGCCTGTCTCAGAGACAGACTTTCAGCATTATTGTAAATTTTTCATTAAATTTGGATAGCTGAAGTTTTCTTGTCTCAATGCTGTCCTGGTGAGATGCTGCTCCACTGCCAGTTGGAGACAAAACCAATCATAAGCATATGTGAAACGTTATACAGAACTTCTTAAAGCAAGAAGCTGAAATTCTCTAGGAGGGCTGCAATTACCCACATCCTTCATGTTCTCCAAATCCAAATGTACATACGAGAAAAAAAGAATCCCCTTTTTCATTAATATTCCTGTTTTGCATTCCACAGCAACTACTGGAGAAGAATTCCATGTGCCAAGTAAAAATGTACTATCACCTTTTATTTGTTTCAGAAGTGCTGTCTGACATTGCTCCTGTATGGTGAGAAATTCAGAGTAATCGCAGTTTATGATCATATATGACTCTCTTGTTTTCCACCCTGGTGTCACTTTTCCTTATGGAAATCCTCGTCTCTGGTATTTCTGTTGCCCTTCTCTACACCATCTGTTGCCCTTCTCTACACCTTCTGTTGCCCTGTCTATGGTGGACCAATTAGGAAGACAAATGGTGCCCAAGGTATGAACATATCTACAGCTTACAGAGGAGCAAAATGATGGTTTCTGTCTTGTTTATAGCTCCTTTCCTAGAAATTGCCAACTCTCTGCCTTCCGAGTGCTCAGCTTTTGAAAGATATGTAATCTCTTTTGGACTTCAGCAAAACTTTCCATACTCTCTCTCACAGGATCCTTCTGGACAAAATGTCTAGCACATAGCTGGATAAACACATCAGGAGATGGGTGAGTAACTGGCTCATGGTCAGGCGCAAAGAATTATAGGGAATGGGGTGACATCAGACTGGTGCCCTGTCACTAGTGGAGTTCCACTGAGCCCCATTCTTGGCCCTCTACTCTTCACCATCTTCATAAATGACTTGGACACAGGACTGGAAAGGATAGTCAGCAAGTTCACAGCTGATACAAAACTGGGAGGAGCTGTTGACTCCCTGGAAGGCAGGGAGGCCTTGCAGGGAGACCTCGACAAATGAGAGGCCTGGGCAATCACCAACCATGTGAAGTTCAACAAGCGAAAGTTCTGGATTCTGCATCTAGGATGGGGCAACCCTGGATGTGTGTATAGACACATATACACAGACACACATGGGGAAGCAGAAGCTGGAGAGCAGTGCCATGAAAAAGGACCTGGCGGTCCTGGTTGATTACAAGTTGAATTTGAGTCAGCAGTGCCCTGGCAGCCAGGAGGGCCAACCCTGTCCTGGGGGGCATCAGGCACAGCATCACCAGCTGGGCAAGGGAGGGGATTGTCCCGCTCTGCTCTGCACTGGGGCGGCCTCACCTAAAGTTCTGTCTGCAGTTTTGGGTGCCACAATATAAAAAAGACATGAAGCTGTTAGAGAGCATCCAAAGGAGGGCCACGAGGATGGTAAAGGGCCTTGAGAGGAAGCCATATGAAGAGCAGCTGAGGTCACTTGGTCTGTTCAGNGGTCACTTGGTCTGGTCAGCCTGGAGGAGACTGAGGGGACACCTCATTGTAGTCTACAACTTCCTTGTGAGGGGAAGCAGAGGGGCAAGTACTGATATCTTCACTCTCATGACCAGTGACAGGACTCAAGGAAATGGCATGAAGCTGACTCAGGGAAAGTTTAGGTTGGCTATCAGGAAAAGGGTCTTCACCCAGAGGGTGGTTGGGCACTGGAACAGGCTCCCCAGGGAAGTGGTCACAGCACCAACCTGACAGTTCACAAAGTGTTTGGACAACACTCTCAGGCACATGGTGTGACTCTTGGGTGCTGTGCAGGGCCAGGAGTTGGACTTGATGATCCTTGTGGGTCCTTTCCAACTCAGCTTATTTCATGATTCTGTGTTTCTATGAACTAATCACTGTAGCTGTCTTTCACATGAGGTCACTTGTCTAAAGGCTGCATCACCTTCCCATTGAAGAACAAATTGGTGGATTGCTAGAAAACAGAGCATATAGGCCTAGTGAATTTGAACTGAATAGAACAGAGAAGTCCTTTAAGCCTTCAAACAAGGGTTACACAATACCCAGTGAAAAATTTTCACTCAAAGTTTATAATGCCATTATCAATTGCAGATGAAATTAACTTCCCCAGATATAAAGGTTTTCTCTCTAGGGTGAACAGAGTCCTGCTAGGAGAACAGTTCAGCGTGGTCTCCTCCCAGGTAGGTGCAACGTGGCAAATCCTGCAGATCGGGTACTCTGCGGTTGGTGAACTCAGACCATTTCTGTCCCAGCGTCATAAAGAATCCTTCATTTCCGAAAAGCCAGAGGATATGCTTAATGAAGTAGAGGATGCAAGCTGACAGGAATGTTGGAAATGGGTGGAGAGGAACCAGCAGATCGCAGGCAGAGTTGGCAGGCAAGGCGGCTGGCCATTTGCCAGAGGGAAATAGAGTGGAGCTGAGTGTTGTCTGTGGCCAGCTGGTGAAAACAAAAAGGGAGCACAAGAAAGTACTAAAATCACAAGCTCAGGCAGGACAGAATTTGATGTAGAAACTCAAGTTACTCTTGAAGGAATAAACCTTAAAAAAATAACCAATCCTGCCAGCGCCGTACATTATGGCAAGTAGGTGAGACATAGAAAATCCCTTGGCCTCCAAGGCCTGTAAGCAAGTCCAGAAAAGTGAAAACTTTTCCAGGAATAAAGATCAGACATAAAACAGGAGAGAAAAAACAAAATGCTTTTACAGAAGGACTCAGGGCCTGAATTTTCCCTGGTTTGCCTTTTATCATCAATTAGAAAAAGCAAATTTTAAGTTCTTCTGAACAAATAGCGATGTGCATTGGTATGAACAGCCACACATGTAAGAAATTATTGCATTTTCCTTTTCAATGCCAAGTTCCAGTCCCTCCTGCGCTGCAACGTTTTCTCTCGGTAGCCCGCTACCAAAATCACTAAAAACAGCATAAATAAAAATTTCAGATTTTCCAATATTTTTGTGCAATGTGAAGCTCTGCTAAAGCTGGTAGAAGCTTTGCCTAGCTAAGAATGAGGGTATTTCAGGTCCGATAATACTTCCATAGTTCTTCTTTGGGAATTATATTCTCCTGACTAGTGGAAATCCATTATTTAACTTTATAAAAACTGGCCTCTTGTTGATTCCTGTTATTTGACTGAAGGAATCCACATGCTCCAATTGTGCTTTTTTACTGGTTTGCAGAGAGGGGGTGTCAGGGTGTGTGTGTATATGCATGAAACAAAATGGATTATGAATTTGAAAATTGCCAATTATGTTGCATCACACAGCTCAGAGCACTGGCACAATGATGAACCCAAATCCAGATTTTTCAGCTTAAATGGCTTTACATTCAAGCAAGCAAATTAACCATAAAATAAAGGGGGGGTTTTACAAAATATCCCAAGAAAGAATAAACTGCAGATAATAAGCACCAATCTGGTGTTGAATGCTGCCCAAGATACCAATTGTTTTAAGTCACGACAAAGACAGCTGAATGCTCATCTTGTGGGTATAGAGCATGGATGATTGCTTGCCATGAGTATCTTCTCTCACAAATAACAGTTTTTTCGCTCTTAATTTTCTGCTAAATTGGAAGCTAACTGCTTCCCACATTGTCGTCGGAACACCTGCAGCTGTGCTGGATTTCTGCGCACCATTTCTTTTAGGTAAAACAGCACTCCACTTCCTTGAGCTCATCATTATGTTTATGTCTTCCTTTCATTGCACTGCCGCACTAATGATTCAGGCAGGCTGGTCAGTCATTAAGTGACAAGCAAATGATACCATATGCAACGTGTGACTAATCGGTCTCAACAAATGAAATCACAGACTTGCTTTTCCCATCATTCATTTCACAAACAGTAGCAATGTGGTGCACAGCAGGTAGTTCAGTTAAAACCAGCCTTGTAAAACAAATTTCCTGCAGCCGTTTAAGTGCACTGTGACAGATTCAATGCTTTAGCAACCAGATGATGCCCAGGGGAATGAGGGATGGTTTGGGTGAAGGGAAGTGGGGAGGAGGAGAAATGCTCTGTACATACATTACAGTAATTAAAGGTTTAGTTACCTTATTGGTTTCGGTGTTTTGTTTGTCTGGATCACAGAAATGACTACTGGATTACCAAACCCAAAACATACATAACATGCCCAGTGCTTATCAAGTCAGAATACACAGCTCTTTCCATAGTTCCCCAAAGATGCATATTTTATGCAGATCTAAGCAAAATTATCTCTGATAGCTGTAGTGGGAAGACATACATATGCAAAAGTAGAACTTATATATTTTTTTTCCTCTATGTCCAAAATGCCTTTCACTGATTTTAATAAGATACTTTCCCCAGCAACACCAGCATTAAAATATTTGATATTGAATGTATTTAACACTTAGATTTAAAAAAAAAATGTAAAAATTAACCCCAGTGAAGTCAAATGTACAAAAATAATGCCATCTACTATCATTAAAATTTTGCTAATACTAAATGAAGGCCCTTAGTAGCTAAAGCCTTTCCATAAGTGGCTAGATGGACTGGGTTTTTTTGTTGTGTTTATATGCCAGTTCAGAGTTACATGCTGTCCATATCTCACTGAGAAAGTAACAAAAAATAAGTTTGAGCTTCTTATATTAACTTCTTCAGCATAAACATGAAGAGCTGTCTGCCCTAAGTATGTTCTCTCCATCCTTTACTCGAAACTACTTTTCGAGGCTGAAAAAAACACAAGAATAAAAAGAACTCAACCTAATCTATGGTTTTTTTAGGCAAATAAACCAAAAAATCCAAGAGCATGATAAAAGGTAGAATAGACACATGCACTTTAACCCAAATCAAGGCTTTGAGCAGTTAAAATCATAGTTAATGAGAAGACACAAGACGAATTTCTGAAGCTGATCATGTACCATTGACAGGAGCCTAGATAAGAACTGAACTCATTCATCTTCCAGCATATATGTCACCCCACAGGTATTTCTCAAACCTCATGGAAATATTTGCATAATTAGAATGCAAAACCAATTCTTAACAAGGATCAAACAGTCAACGGGTACCCCCTTTTGACCTTACTTGTCAAAGTAGATTTTTGAGTTTCTGAGTCATTGACAATGCAGAGGCTGAAGATGAGGAATGCTCACAGATCCATCCTCCAACAGTAAAAATACAGAGCGGGAGCAGGTGGCACTTTCTGAACATCACAATGGATGACCACCTTCCACAGCCTCCTTCTGAGACAGAGAGAGTACGAAGTTGTGCTCATGGAGACAGAGCACTTTAGGTGGTTTGTGAACAGGCACAAGCAAGGAATATATGCATTTGTATTTATAAATCTGGAAACTAAATATGCAGCATGTCTTTATGAATAGGGATATGGTGCAGCAAAACACTAACTTAGAGTAAAACCTTGGAGTCCTGGTGGAGAGTGAAAATGTAGATGTCTTCTCAGCATGCTACCACTGGCAAAAGGCTAATGTGACCTGTGTGTATTCCAAGAAAGAGCTGTCACAGAGCTGTAGAGAAGTTAGATTTTTTTCTTACTGACACACTACCTACAACTCTTTTACAATTTAAGACCCATGTTGATGCATTTGTAATGATCAAACAAGTGCCCTGCAGTCGTATCTGCCACAGAGCACAATCTACATATTCACAGAGCAGATAAAAACCTAATGTGTTACTTAACAAGCTGTGTAAATATCTACAGGAGAACTACAAGGACAGCCAGAACAGATCAAAACAAACATCAGTTCAGATAAATATCATCTCTCCAAAAGTACCAGACATGGGCGTCTGGAAGAGAGGTTATGAGGACAGAGCAAATTTATACTTCCCTCTATAGTCTCCTTCCCTAAACCCGTTTTTAGTTCACCAACTTCTTAGTGCCTCATGTTTCTATGCATTTAACAATCAGTCATGGATTTCTCTCTCATGAATATGTCCAATGCCCTGCAGAATAGTAACAACAAAGTAGCAAAGACAACAAGATCTAAAAGCTGGAAATGGAAGCTCAACATATTTAGGGTATGGATTTTGCAGTTGGAATAACTAAAAATTGCAATGTGGTCATGAGGTTTTTGGACTTGAATCTAAATCAATTTGACAAATATCTGCAAAAACTTACTCTACTTCAAAGGGCTATTTAGGCAACCAGCCTTTATAACCTCAGAAGTCTCCACATGAGCTAAAGGCATACTGCCTTTGTTCTATTTATTGATGTCACTCTAGTTCTACAGTTTCCACATGGTATCTAGATAGTGCTACAGTCTGTAAAGATGTCTTTCAGGAATCAAACATTTCTGCAACTGGTTTTTTTGGTTTTGGTTTCTTTGTTTTCCCAGAGTTGCTGTTCATTGTTTAAGTAATTGCAAGAGGGAGGAATAATACCTATAGCCCATTTCTAAGCATTTTTTCTTTATCATGCCCAGAAGCTTCTGACACAGGATGTCTCATTCAGATCCTTTTTCTTCAGAGAAAATAAAGGCATGAATATCCCAATTCCAACAAATATGGGATTTCATAGAGGTCCACATGCCATTCAATATAATTTAGTGCTTATCTGCAGGTATGTTTATCACATATATATTGATATCTAGTACAGATTGCAACAGAATGTTGCAGGACACAATAATGTACCTTTTACACATCTTGCATGTCTGAAGAACCTTTTAAATCTTTTTTAGAATAAAGAGTGATAAAATGGGACAACACGAGGTAAAAATAATTTTTAAAACCTTTAAAACCAGCATTGCAAACTAAAAAATCAATGCTCAGCTATTTCCTAGTGACTTTTGTTTCTTTCTCTATTTTCTTTTAAATACTGCCATTAAAAAAAAGAATTACAATGGAAGATGCCCCCCATGGCTTTCTGTCAGATGCTATCTTATTTGTAAATACTTTTTGTGGTTTAATTACTCCCTTTGTTGTTATTTTTCCCTTGGTTAAAGAACAAGCCTCCAAATTGTTCTGTGATCTTTGTATCTATGCAGATGAGATCTGGAAATTAAGGAAACTTGCATTAGCTACATAATTAAGTGCATAAAGAGGTCTGCCACACTTTCTTGAGTTTTTTTTATTACTAACAAACACATATAATAGGAAGCATTTGGGGGTTTTAGGATTTAAAGAAATATTTTCTGCAAAAGGCCTACTAACATCAAGTTGTGTAAGCAAGTGATAAATTGCAGCTTTAGTAGAAAAGCTTTCAGCTTTTCAGTCCCACTGCTCCTGTCCATTTGGCATTACACCTTCAGCCCTTTCATCTACTTTAATGAAATATACAGCTGTCTTTACTTATGGCTGGTTTTGTACGAGCATCCCTGGAGTGTGCTGCACAAAACTGAGGTCATGAGCAAGAAGGCTGTAAAAGGAACAAATCAGACTGTACACCAGGGACTGGGAATGTCACATTGCTTGTTCCTAACTGTTATAAAACCTTTCAGTCCCCACGGAGGTTTTTGGGAGTGTTTGAATGCAGACCTGCTCTGGTACAGTTTGTCATAGAGTTACTACTGCACTAATCCTGCAAACAAATAAGAGAGGAAGTAACAGGTTATTTGATTATCCTCTCAGTGTGTGCTGTCTATCCATGCCAGGAGGTCCAAGGATGAAAGTTAGCCCATCAACACAGAAGACATCTTCCTCTTAGGGTGTGTTCACAGGGAATGTTGAACAGGGCATGTGCCTCCTCCAGACAGCCAAAAAATTGCTGGATGAAAAGATGTCTTCCCTGAAATCTTTAGAGACGGGACTTGTCAGTATTGCTAAGAAGGATTTTACAAAAATGCCCTCAAATTGTCAGTGGAAACAGAGGTGAAAACCTAATTTATTTTTACTTGATTGCCCACTTTGATCACAGGCTGCATAGGAAACAGCCTTGTTTTCTATAAAGGAAACTGGTTTCAAGGCAAGCAGCACTTGCATGTGTCTGTCACTATCCAACACAGCCCATCTTCATCTACTTTTCCCACCATGACAGCACCATGAATTCTGCTCTGCTCACACATTTGGGGCTGTATCACCAAAAAGATACAGAAATGCTGTGCATTTTTTATATCCCAGAGCTCAGAAGGGCCAGATGTTTGTTTGAACATAGCTCATCCAGCCATCGTGACCCAGATTTCCACCCAAGGAGAGTCCCCTGAGCCCAAGTACTTCACAGGGGAGGCAACAAAAGGGAAAAGTAGAAATATTTTAGCACAGACATAAATGCCAGGAAGACCCTGTCACTGTTTGATGTGCAGCTCACATTTTTTTCCACTCTCTTGCTGTGCCAGGTGTCTCACTGTCATATTTCCAAACTACTAACAAAAAGTTCAGTGTTATACCCCAGAGAAATGCTTTCATCAGGGCTGCCATTTGAGGAGAAAAATACAGCTCCCCAAATGCACATACAGAAGCATAGAATTCTAGAATTGTTTGGGTTGGAAGGAAGCTGAAAGATTGCGTAGTTCCAAACTGCCTGCCATGGGCAGGGGCACCTTCCACTAGACCAGGTTGCTCCAAGCCCCATCCAACGTGGCCTTGAACACTGCCAGGGATGGGGCATCCACAACTTTTCTGAGCAACCTGTTTCAGTGCCCCACCAACCTCACAGTGAACAACTTCTTCCTAATATCTTACCTAAACCTTTCCTGTTTCAGTTTGAAACCATTACCCCTTGTACTATCACTGCATGCCCTTGTAAAAAATTCCTCTCCACCCTTCTATAGGTAATGAAAAGCTTCTACAAAGTCTCCCCAGAGCCTTCTCGTCTTCACACTGACTACCCCAACTTCCCTGAAGGTTATGTGGAATTTTATCAATTCACAGTTTCCTTGCAGAGCACTACATGACATTTAAAGGTTCCAAAAGCTTTTAGAAATCTATAAAAATTAATTTGCAAATACATGTGTATTTATTATCTCTCCTAGAAACTGCCTCCTGGTTTGCACCATTGGGAAAGTACTAAGACTTCAAGTGTGCGGGGGGTCATTTCAATCTTAAATGCAACTTCAATTGCATGTAGAAAAGATGTGCATTTCTGGACAGCTGAAAGTAGACTGAGTTCCTCTCCCATTCCTTATGGTGTTACTTTTCACTCTCATCAGGCTTTTTTCAGGCCTGAAAAAACAGGTATCCCTTAAGTTTTCCTTGTTACCGATGTCTCGCATTGGCAATCCCTCTCAGTTTACTCATCTATTTTCTTCAGTCATTATGGCTCCAGCAGATCTCAAAATGCTCTTCTCATGCTCAGGTATCTGTGGGGCTCAGGTTTCCCAAGCCATTTTAACCTAGTTTTCTAAAGAAGGAAGACTGATGAAATTGTAACATTCAGTTACTGCTCAACCCCCAATTTTATATCAAGCGTTCTACAGCAAACAGCAATTAAATTTGAAAAATATATATATATAAAAATAAATTTATCATATATTTTCTGAAAAGTTGCAGCTGGAGAGAAGGAACAGTCCCAGGTTATCAATCTTCCCTCTTTCCCTGAAAATCTGTTGAGCAAAATCCATCAGTTTTCCATTGGGCTTTTCCCAGCCAGAGTCAAACCAGACAACCTGGCCAGCCTGTGCCCACCTAGGGATGAGTCATGATGGACACAGGCTGAGGATCTGAGGGTGCTGAGCCCTGGGGAAGGCTGGCATGGGGAGAATCAGGGCCGAGGACAGAGGAGAGGGAGACTGAGAATAAAATGGGACATGGAGGAAAGATGCAGGCTCTGTTGTAGTGGACATGAAAGGATTGAAGATAGAGAAATTAACATGGAAATTACCAATTTAATTAACTGAAAACCAGTTTTCATTAATTTCACTGTTCACAGAACGAAGTGTTTAACAAAGAAATTACTATTCAGCAACTCAGTGGTTTTATAATGGCGAGCTGAGGAGAAATGGAAAGAAGTGAAATTTGCTTTAAAAAATTGAATTTTGCTAATGGAAACCTAACTTTAGCCTTATTAGCATCACTGGCATTTGCAGCCACATTTATTAAGGAAACCATGTCCTCATGCCGAAACTGCAGGCAAAAGGTAGCACTGCTGCCTAGCTTTAACTGCAGTAGTCAGCACTGTAGGTATTTTGTTAGAATGAAAGTCTTGGAAGCAAGAACAAGAAACTAATCTGAAAAGTTTTGATAAAAATGCAGAACTGGTTGTGATCCTGATGCACTTCCACAGAACATCTTGAAACCACTTTGCAAAAACCTGCTGCTTCAGGGAGGCATAAGAGGCATCACCACAAAGATGGGGAAGGAAAAGAATAACCTGTAAAAGGAAAACAAACACTCTTTCCCTGTTACTCTTCTTCCCCAAGGGCAGGAGAAGGGCATCCAGAGGCCTGCCCTTACAGCTTGCTTGGATGAGATGAGCACAGCCCTAGTGAAGTCATTTTGTGCAGAGAGCATTTGTATTTGTCACTGTTCAGAGGGGTCATTAATCCCAGTAGTTCTGACTTTCTGATTTACTAGTAGATAATCTATTTTATAGAACTGACATTATTCTTTAGCAAACTTGCTGTGCTGTGTAACAATCCAGTTCCTGGCCCTTCACAAAAAGAAAGCACTTGTTTAGTTTGATTCTTTTTTTCTCTTGAAGATGTATATATGTATATATATATTGCACATATCTACAGGTTTTGCATTATAACATCTAATTAATAAAAATCCATCAATTCTACTGAAAAACAACATAATTTCAGCTAAATACTCAAGAATTTCCCTACTGCTGGTGTGTGACATTTATAGAGAGAAGCAGGTTGGATCTGAAAGCACGTGGCAGGATTTGTGCTGTATTAAGTATAGAAAATAAAGCAAAAGAAGCAGTTCAATTTCAAGTGTTGTCTGCAAACGTTCCCCTGCCAAATTGCATGGAAATGGGCAGAAGATTTGATATGCAATACTAGAAGGAAAATTCCCTCCAAAAATTAGAGATGGCAGCAGAATCTCTCTTTATTTTCTTCTCTTTAAAGAAAATATATTGTCCTTGCTTTCCTCCTCCCCACAAAAAATACCCTTTGTTTTTGTCCTCTCCTGACACCCTTTAATTAATGCTCTTTTTTAGGTGACACTGTGCTGTATGGTTGCGTGGCAGAGTGGATGTCTACCCCTGCCGAGGCATGAGGCACCCTATGGAGCACCAACAAAAAGCCCCAGTACCCACCCGACTGGGCTCCTATGAATAGCTCACTCTTTCTTTATGAAGATAAGAGATGTGTGAGTGCCTGAGTGTGCCTGATTAGGAGAGGGAGGAGATATACATCTCTAGATGTAAATACAGTGCATCTCCAGGAAAATTCAGAATGTTATAGATGTTGCTAACCCCAAATGGGATGCTATCCTTGCCACAAGCTGGCGTGCAAACATTGTCAAGGTTTCTCAACCAAGGCCACCACCACACCAAAACAAAACAAACAGAAGATGCCAAACAGGTATGGGACCTGCTGCCCAGGCCCCTGCCTGCTCTTAGGGCTGGCTGGGCATCCATCACCCGCTGTGGGAGACCAGTAACCTTGGAAGAGGGAATGGACCAACAGGGTGTGGGCTGTGTAGCCAGGGAGTGGGAAGAGTCTTGAGTTTCAAACACTAAATTTCAGCAGTGAAAGGGAGAAATCCAAAAGGCACTGAAATACAAATGTGTCACTGATGCCAACAGAGACATGATCAACACCTAAGTCACCTACACAAATTTGTGTGGATTGGTACTTAAAGTTAACACCATATAAAGTCTCAGGTAGCAGCTATGGCAGTAGCTTGCTCCTGACACTGAATCTGATACATTAACATGAAATAATATTCAAACAATGCTTTCTTATCAATTTTCTTTCAGCTTAATTCTCATTATACCAGGTACACTCAAGAGGGGGCAGGTCACTGAAATAGAGGTAAAACCCAACTAATGCTGCTTGATGTGCAAGGGGACACCTCTTTACCTGGGTTACAGTGGTGAAAAGCCTTTGGAATTCTAATACATATGGATAAAATTGTGAAGTAATCTACATTTTAATTGTGCAGGCTGTCACTTGCAGGAGTATTATTTGGAAAATAAACACAAAAAAAGATCTGAACTAGCACTGCTGTAGTCAGTCAAATTACACTGGAAAAAAAAATCCTAAGGATATATTATATGGAACAGAGCCCAGGTTCTTAGTTTTGCTCTCTTAAAAATAATGAAACACTGACTGACTTGCAAGAAGTCTTAGGGACTCTAGTCTAAACCTTTTGACAAGTTTCAGATGGAAGAAATGGTGTTAACAGAGCAGAGCTGCCCCTGCCACTCTGATGCCTGTGTGCTGGAAGAGCTGCATGGTACGGGTTGTGTACACTGAATTAGAGAGCCCATATTCCCATCGTACAACCACCCTGTGTTGTATCCTGGTGTGTGTTCACCCTGTAACATCCTATGGGGAGCTGTTCTAACACTGAAACCTTGGGCTAACCTCATGATATCTGATAATTACTGCACCAAATGTGAAGGAATCTGGATGACTTTTTACTCTTAAACAGAGCTTAATGCCATTGTCAGAAACCCAGCAAAATGGTAGATAAGGACTTTGCAGGACGCCTTTACAGAAAATAGAAGTGCAGAGGATTATTTCAGGATGCATATGGCAGCTGAAGGGCTGACCTGTGGTAAAGACCCTGGTCTGAGGTACAGGGGGCAGAAATTCAGCTCCTGACTGTCATGCCCTGCAAGAGTGATTTTCAGCTAAAATCAGTGCCAGCAAAAGTCCTAGATGCTTTAAAGTTAGGGCTTGCTTGCTGTCAGCCAGGACGCCTGTGCAGCAGCAGACACTGGGGAGGGCATCTCCTGAGCAATGTGGGTGCTGACCACACACAGAGCAGGAAACTGAGGGGTCAGGCTTGTGCCTCCTGTGTCCTCACAGCAGCTGCTCTCAGGCACCCCACTGCAGAGGGAGTGCCACTGCCCCCCCCCACACCCTCAGCAGCTGTGCTCCTGTTAGAGAGTTAATAAACCTGCTCCAGCAGTGCCAGTGCTCTTCACCCAGCACCTGCACCATGAGAATGTAGCGGCTGGAGAGATGAAACAGGAGGTTTGTGTTGTGTTTCCTCCTCACTGGGAAGGAGATCAAAATCATATCTTACACCTCGTCGCATCCTGCCTGGACTGAATTAGATGCTCTGCTTCTACTTCCTTTGATGTCAGAGGGAAAGATATGAGATTTGACTTTGTGGTCCAAGTCCTTGGACATCACCTGGGGCTGGAGAGTCCTGAAGTTTGGCCTGGTATCCACAGAAACTAGTGCAAGAGCCACTGAACAAATATGGGCAGAGCTTGGAGCACAGGGACCAAGCTCCAAGCCCTCCTTAGCGCTTCCCAACACACAGCCAAGAGCCTTTAGCAGGATGCAGAGTCTGGCTCCCTCTAGTGCTCTCTCCTTTTAACAAATTCATTTAAGAAATACAATGCAGTGGAGTATTTTTAATATGTGACTTAGAAGTACTTCTAACCCGGGGCTGGACCCCCATGTACGCTGCCATGATCTTGAAACCATTCAGGTGAGGAACTCGACTTCTCACTCACTTGGGTGAGCACGCTTTTGGACAGGAAAAAAACCCCAAACAAACGTGGAATAGGATTGCCAAAATGGTTTTCACAGCTTGAGACATGGCAGCCTGGGATGCATGTATACAGCCTGGTAGGGAAAGGACTCCTCTGTAGAGATGCCTGTTGCAGCCCTCTGCCTGGTATAGGTTAGGAATTTCCAAGGGAAGAAGCCGAAGCAGTAAGACATGACATTTCTAGTGTTTTACAGAAGGTGTCATTGTTGTGCTGTTCCATTTGACAAATTTCTCTCTAGTGTTCAGCATGCTGCAAGTCACTGCAGAGCATTAATCTTTTTTCATTCTCTTTCAGCTACATTGTATCCCATATTAAGCTCAAGGTTAAATATTTCCTGACAGAGAATTTAACTATACGTATAGGCAAATATCACAGGCTAGTCCTCCACTTCATTTCCTTTTAAGGAGGAAGAATCAGGTGTGTGTGTGTGTAATCTCACAGAATCTAACATTAAATCACTGGTAATAAAGGAAAATCTCTGTTTTACCAAATGTCAATAAAATGCATGTTGGAAAGGGTGTGACAGTGGTTATAGAATGTTATCTGCACTCTTTGGCCTTGTCCAACATGCCTGTGCTTGGTAATGCTTTGATTGTGACACAGGGAATACAGAGGCTCCCAGGAACAAACATGGTCCCAGGAAAGTGCCTAGCAGCCATCAGGGACCTGCTGGTTACACCTATTCAGCCGTGTCACACCGGTTATCACAAATACCCCAAATATCACGCCTTTCTGAAGGCTGCCTGACATCTTACTCACAGAATTAAAGCAGGGGAAGTCACTGATGTATAAAAACAAAGAAAGCCTAAAATAGCTTCTGCTATGGTTGCTGAGGAATGACCAGGATGCCAAACGCCTGTGTCTTACTGTGATGTTACACACTTCTAGCTTAACCATCACAACCCACATCATCCCTGCTACTAGTGTTGCTATAGCTGTATTTGATATGATACTTTTGCTCCAGCACTTTTGCTTCAATTGACCTGCTATGATGATGCCATTTTCCCAAATCAAATTCTGCCATAGACAGTTACCTCAACCACAAAAGATTTTTCACCCTACACAGGGCTTTCAGTGGAACAAATGTAAAGCCATGCCATAGAAACAAGAGCAGAACGAGGTCAAGACCACCTTTACTGGAGAGAAATGGGCCACTCAAAACCCTGCTATTGAATGAAGAAAGAGAAAAGTCTCATCCAGTTCCCTGCCAGAACTAAAATTACTATTTCCTTGTCTGCAGCCAGATTAATGAAATAGTAAATACTGATCCATGTGGTTTTCAAATGCGGGACTTACCTGACATCTCCCACATAAGTGCCTGTAACTTTTGACAGCGTATCTCTGTAATATTGTAAGGGTCTCTCTGATATGAAAGGGGCTGAACAGATATCATCCATGTTTGGAACTACATGGTTCGGGTGAGAGCAGTTAAAATGCATTGCCAGCTCCCAGCTAGTGGGACTTAAGCATAGGTAGTCCTCTCTCAAGCAAGGGAGCCCCTAGATGGCATTGTGAGACTCCTCTTCCACTCACCAACACTGAGCTGAGATGGGCTATTTCCTGCCTTTTTGTCCCCTTTTTATACAAAAAAATCCCCAAAACCCCCCAAAACAAAAACAAAAAATCCCCAACCAAACAAAACAAAATAAAAACCAACAACAAATAAACAAAAAACCCAAAACAACCCCTACATAAACTTCAGTTCACATTACTCAAGCTCACTTGCATGTTATTTATTTGAAATCAGGACAGGAAACTCGATCTGATTCCTTCCCAGCTTGCTCCAGCTAGAAACATCTCTTTGTAGATTAAAAGACAAGCCAATACGTCTCCATCATAAAGTACACTCGTACTATTATCTGCTTTGTGCAACAGCAGTTCTGCCTCAGGTTGGTGCCATTATGGTGTATTCAAATTGTCTTGCTTGGCCCAACAACATTTAGGACCACTAAGGCTCCTTTCTTCCTAAAGCACTTTGCTTACACTCCTTAAGTGCGCTTCAGAAAAGATGCTGTAAGGTAGTCAAACATTAGTCTTTCCACCATAAAATATTCAGGATAGAAATAGGACTGATATCCAGTTTATGTTGCCCTGAACTGCTCTCTTCTCCATACTGTGTCTGAAGACTTAAAAAATCATGGGAGAAGAAAGCAAAAATTACTCCTGCTCCCCATTAAATATAACAATACATATATACTGCTGTTTTACTGGTATAAATTGGTTAGGAATATTAGCAGGAATATTAGGGTATCACTGTCATGTACAGAGCTCACAAATGGTCACTCTCCTGCCTGAGACACTTCACCCTCTCTGTAAGGTGTAGAAAAAGGCCGGACTGAGAAAAAAGCAGGAGGAAAGGACTATGATGTGAACCAAAGGAACATCAGAAGACTTGCCTAGGGTGGTAAAAGCAGGAACTAGATTATGGCCCTGGATCAGTGCCTTGCTAGCACCTCCAGACACTAA
The DNA here is from genome assembly GCA_013397775.1 of Eulacestoma nigropectus. NCBI lineage: Eukaryota > Metazoa > Chordata > Aves > Passeriformes > Eulacestoma > Eulacestoma nigropectus. The sequence goes on from VZTE01002848.1 coordinate 996,936, forward strand.
ACCTCTAGGATGAAAGTCAAGGTTCACCAATGGTACCTTGCTCAAATGTGCCCACACTTTGATTCTTATGACCAGCAAAATTTCCGCTGGGCAAGAACTAACATGAATCAGGGAAGAGTTGGCTTCTTGATGGCCACAGAGCACCACAGGGATGAGGAGCAGTGCTGCAGCCTGCTGTTTTACCTCCCCTTATCTCTCCCAGCTGTCTTTTGTGTTCCCTCACAGACATATATTTATTTCTGAGTCTTTTCTGACTCTCCCAGATTTGGTCAAATGTGTTTCAAGTACCTTATTAGAAATCTAATAAGGGATAAGAAAGGGCAAAAAAATCAGTCATTTTTCTTTAGAGACGAGGTTAAAACCACTTCTTTCCCCTCAACTGTATCACTTGTAAGTTCTTTTTCCACAAGATATGTCTGTGACTCCAGAAGTGACTGCTGGCATAAAGGAGAACACAGCTCAAAAGCAAAATTTAGTGGCATGGTTCCCTAATCTGTCAATCAACTGATGGTGCAACCCTGTGCACAAGACAGGACTCGGTTCACTAGGTCAAGTTCCCTGTTTTTTGGCCACAGTATGCATTTGTTGGCATTCAGCCTGAGATTCTGCAAACTGGGAATAAAAAGTAACCCCCCTTCTTTCAATGAAGCAATTCACAGAAAAAAACTAACCCCAATAAGCTAGATGATGCTAGAGCCCAAACTATTAAGAGCTGGTTGGTATTTTGGCAGAATAAGAGACCCAGGGAATAAACCAGTGTCAGTGGCAAGCCATTAAGGAAGATGCAAAGGGTCAGACTGAAAATGTGCCTCCCTGTGGCCAGTGAGGAGGCCTCACAGTGGGAACAGCCCCCAGGAAGAGGAGGGTCTGTGTCTACTGAAGCAAGTTGCTCCAAGGAGCCTAAAAAAGGTGCAGCACCTTTCTCCATCTTCCAAAATGCTTCCTCCATGCTTGCAGTTGTGGACTGCATCATCTATCGCCATGCAAGTCACCTTCCCTACCCATAAAACCACCTAATTTTCCCAGAGTGTGCTTATCCAGCCACTGTCAGCCAGCACAGGGAACGAACAAGGCAGCAGAGGAGGAGCAGCTGTAGAAAGTTCACCATTTGGGATGGGGACCCTGCTTAAGAGGAAGATTTTCCAAGTCACACTGATTTCCTCAAAAGTAGGAAATGCCTCAAAGTCCATAGAATAGAGAGCCTGTGTGAGCAACACCATGGCTGCTCCACCAAGCAGGAAATTGGGCAGCTCTCTGGAGACAGAGAGGCCGTGGGCAGCCATCCAGGAGGAGGCTGTGCCCTGCCACCCTTAAGCTTCCCCTGGTCTCCATGAGGCTCTTGCCTCTTTCGGCTTCACTGACTCTTTTGCAGTGTATAAGTGGTTCAGTGAGCAGGCGCAGGGCAAGCACCAATGGTTTGGCAGTGCCCAAGGATGGGTGAGGCTCAATCTGGATGGTGCTCTAGAGCCACTCTAAGGTGTGACATTGGCCATGCCTCTCTGCCTCTCTCTTTCTGAAGTTTCTTCTCCTGTGTAGAAGCAGCTCCCCTCTGCCTCCTGATACCTTAAACTGGTGAGCATTTTCTATTTGCCTTCAAAGCCCTCTGAGCGGCACTAAATGAATAAGTTCTATTGACCGTACATTTTGGTGCTGTCCAGGAGCACTCTTCTTACTCAGTCCACAAAAGAGCAAGTGTCAGCAGCCCCTGTTATGGACCCCAGGCTGTCACTGCAACCAAAGCTGCACTATCACTACGACTCTGGGGAAATCCCCAGTGAGCTGCACTCATTAGCTGCACCAATGGTAGGGTAAAGCACAAATACCTGTGCTGTGTGTGTAGCTGAAATATAAGCTTTACTATGCAGAGGAGGCTTGCCTTGTATATGACTACAAAATGCTCCCGTCTTATCTATTTGCAGCTTCTCTGTGACACCATGTGGCAGCTGCAGCTGGCTGGCTGCAGCTGTGCTCCTGGGGGTACCACTGACACGGAGAACAGAGCCACATGCTATCACCAGCCTGCCAGGAGCACTTGTACAACAGCACCTTCACAAGAAAACTCGCTCCTTGCGCTCACAAAAGCCATCCTTTGGCTAAACAGTGAACTCAGCCATTAACCCAGCAGGCTGGGGATTTGCTTGCTTTTGTCAAACACACCCAGGCAACTTTGCAGAATGTTTGGAGGAGCTGCCCCAGACCAAATGCTCACACTACAGCCAACAGCTTTGGATGAGATACGGACTCCAGGGACTACTGAAAGATGAGGAGGCAGCAGTCTTTGTTCCCATTAGCATCTGTCCTAAGTGAATGTGCACTCTCATCATAAAGCCTGAAAGTTAAATCCAGGGTAGAACATGCACAAAAAAAGCTGAACAGATAATCCCATCAGTCCACTTAAATGGGAATCTGAGTCAACAAATCTAATAAAATGGGGTCAGTGGACCACGCAGATGACAGAGGAGCCTCCCACTGCTGCATTATGTCCTGCAGTCCCTCGAGTTCAAGCCGGCAGTTTTGATGCAATAAACTGGCTCTCTGGGCACAGGATTTCACCACTAGATGTCAATGGTATTCTGAGCTTTTGAAAGGGAAGATACTGCTAAAAGAAGGGAACTATGGGAAAAGTTTTTCTAGCTGACACCAGCCAACCACAAGTCAACCAAACCCTTTGCTTGGTGAGGATGCTGATATACTCTTTGCAGAGATGCCCCCAATAAGAACCCTGTCTGCCTTACAGTAACGTGTGGCTCCAGTAGTCTTTTGTCCAGCTGTTTCTGGGAAATGATACCAACCTTTACCATGCTATCATATCTCAATATCCTCTGACAACCTTAGCATTTAGCTGAAGTCTTTCCTCTTTTGCATTTGTACAAAGCTGGACCAGGTTCCCTAGAGTCACTCAAATTGCTCTGAGGAATCAATTAAGTTTACAAAATGCACAGAATTAAATTTGATTGACTAAACTACATTATACTCTTCAGCAGAAACTCCAATTTAAAAGCAAAGTGAATTACCTCACTTAAAATTAAGTAAACCTCATCAACTAAGCAGTAAACAAGGGTCTAAATGAATTTCAGACACGTGTGAGTTTTCTTCAGATTTGCATGTTATTTTCCCTTAACAGTTCTCCCCTGTTCTACCTCTGCTGTGCTGGACTTGTTCAGTTCCTTCTCCATCCTGTCTTATGCCTCTCTTCTAGTTCCTATTATCTCATCATCACTTATTTGGACTTAAATAGTGGTCTTCAAGGAACAATGTGCCCTGAAGCTGGAGCACGTAGCTGTTGCCTTGAGCCAAGTTGAGTGCTGGCAGCTGGTGTCAGCCACAATAATTTTCATCACTGTGAGTGTGACAGGGCACCCAACACCAAGCAGCCCTGCCTGGTCCTCATCTGGCAATGCACCGTGACAAGAGGGATTGGCCTTACATGAAGCCCAGCATCAGTAACAGATAAAGCAGTTTAGGGTTATTTGCTGCTTTAAAGTATTTCAAATTGGATAGAGGGCTTTGTAGTGTAGCCAAAGACTCAGTCTGACAGCAGACATTTGGAGATTCTGGGTTTTTAAAACCCAGTGGAAATCAATAGAAGTTCAACTGTCTTTCTGAATGAAAGGGAGACAGACTTATGACAGTAGCTGGCCTTGTTTTAAGGGAAGTTTTTCCAAGCTGCTTGACATAATTTGAAGACTTCAAACTTTTGAGGGCTTTATGGCCTAAGAATTTTTGTCACCTGGAGCTGCTGAGCTGACTTTCTCAGCAGACACTTGAGTGTACCATAGTCACCCCCACCAACAGCCACGCATGGCTGGGGCGAAGCCCACAGTGACCTCAGTAACAGCTTCATTGCTCATGAAGCAACAAAACCTCTGACTAGCATTACAGAGAGCTCTCACAAACATTTGTCAGGAGCCTCCATAACTTACCGAGGAGGTGCTTGATCTGGGGCTTGATCCTCACCATCCTTTGTCATTTCCAGGTCTGAAATGTCCCTGTTTACATTTGCTAGTAAATTCCCCTCCAGCAAACCACAGCTCTTTGCTTTCACGCCATCTGTCACGGCTGGCAGTACCTCTCTCAAGGGACACTTCACCACTTAGGTTAAATAGACAAGTTCTGCTAGTGCCATTTTTCCCTGCTAAGTAGCACTCCCATATAACTCATTTCCTACCGAGGCAGCCCCACTCTCAGCTGGGACAATGGCAAGATTTTTCCTTTCCTTTATTTTTCTTTATAACCTTATCTGGAGCACTAACAGTCACTCGGAACCAGCCCTTTCTCTGCTGCAGACAGACTTGAATTGGTGTCAGCAAGCAGGAGAACAGAACAAAAAGCTTCAAGTTTTAGAAGCCCTGATAACTTTCTGCGAGAAAATCTGTCTGAAAGACCAAGAAATTTATAGCCCATCTCCTTGCACAAACCATCTTTTAAGACCTATCTATTCAAGGCAGGCTGCCCACCCCAGTAACTGTCCTTCAGTGTGGTTTAGCTCATCTGATTCTGCTTAAAGGCATCTTCATGTCTTGCTCATGTACTTCTATAAACTTATACAACTGAATCACATTTTCAGCTAAAAATGGTGAAGTTTGGTTTTCCAATCAAATTTTATTCTAAACAATGTTTTCACTATTCCTTAGCACCCCCAGGTCTACTCTGACTCCTTACCACAGAGATGAAAGGTGAAACCTTAGGAATAGGAACTAGTGGCACTAGGACTAAAGAGCACTAAAGGCAGCCCACAAAGACCTCTTAGGAATAAGCCCTACTTACATGCAAACCTGGCACTGTCCACCTCTCCCTGCAAAGTAACAACTTCACCAGCCAAAAATCCAGGTGTGATCAATCAGACCCATGCAGAGAATACAAAGGAAGAGCTTCCTTCTCATCTGCTGCATTTGGGTGACCTCTCAAATGTCTCTTATCTTTCCTAACTCTAAAATGAGTTTTTTCCCTGGTTTCTCTAGGATAGTTGTGTTTTTCTTAAGGAGGAGGATTGCCTCTACTCTGAGATTTCCCCTGGGGAAATCGGACCTGGAAAAGGTCAGCAGCGCTGTTCAGAGTAAAGGAAGTTTTCCAAGGCTTTCAAGATCACGCTGAGAGGAAAGCTAATGTCTTTACAAACAATTCTATGGGTGAAGGTATGGGTGCTAACGTCTTTGAAATGGGTCTTAATGTCTCTACAAACTCTGGGCAGCAGGTTTGTTGCAAAGCCCAGATAGCTTGGCTCCTGAAACAAGCGGGTCTGCACAAGCCCGAACTTCTGGACTTCGAGGTAAAATAGTAGGTTTGAAGAGGGGAATATGTGGTAGGCGGTTGGGGAAGGCTGTACCTTCCCAGTGCCTCAGCCAATGGGGAAAGGAAGAGGGCAACATGCGGCCGGGAGTTTAGGATAAGAGGAGGCTGCGCCCTCCAGCACATCAAGAGAGAAAACTTCACGGGTGTGTGCTCCAGTGGACTCTCTCCCTTTATTCGAATAAAGTTCCAGGACTCCTCTGTCTCCTTTTTGGACATAAACCTCTGGCATTTGTGGATTTTCCTGATAATCCCACTTCTCTCCCTGGCATAAGAAACAGATGAAAAAGCCATGCTGAAGTCCAGACACTTCCCAAAATGCATGGATTTGCACCTCTGCAAATAAGTGGTTGTACAAACCTTCAAGGGAAACCACCAGCTGCAACTGCTTACCACTGCAATGGGCAGTGAAATTAAAATTTTGACTGTCTCATTGTCATACTTTTAAAGGCTCTGAGGCAGACGCTGCTCAAGGGTATTTACAGGGGTCTTACAGAATCACAGAATATTCTGAGTTGAAAGGGACCCAGAAGGATCATCACAGTTGAACTCTTGAATGAATGGCCCCTACAGGGATCAAACCCACAGCATTTGAATTATTAGCACCATGCTCTGACCAATGGAGTTAATCTCGGGGCCATCACCAGACCTTCCTCCAGACAAGAGGGAATGCAGGAGAACATGTCTCTCCTTGCTTCAACAATTGTTTGTTTGGCCCACCTTTGCAGGCCTCCTCAGTTCTCCAGACTTTAACTACACTGCTCAATTCTTATAACTCTGATACAACTACAAGAATTTCATAGCATTATTGTACTCATGAGTGTAGGGTGCCATCCCACAAGTCTCCAGTGTGAAATGGTGGACATTGTAGGAGTGGAGCCAGAAGACTTACCTTCTTTGGGTTTTGCTGTGTAACTCAGTTGCCACCCCATGGCGGAAGAGAGCAGGACTCCAGGGCAGAGGCTCTGGGTGGCATGAAAGTCTGCTGGGATGTGAAACACAGCAAATATTCAGGGGGTCTAGTTTTCAGGTTGAACGTTTTTTTCCTCCTGAGAAGAGGAAATCACCTCTCCATGGGGTAGAGCAGTTGTCCCATGCAGGTCAGTGCTACTCTGCACAGAGGGCTGCCCCCACCTGCTGCCTCTGGGGTCACACAGCTCCCGCAGGAATGGCTCATCACAGGCCCCTTTGATTACGTCAGTTAAAATTCACAGTCCCTTGAGCAGCTGAAATTGCAGGTATTTGCCAATCCAGCTCTTTTTGTTGGAGAGGGATAGAGGAGCCTTTGTGTGAGCAGTCTAGCAAGGTGGTCTCAAGGGACAACATCCTTTTCTCATAGCTCTCTAGCACAACTGGAGCTGTAAGGCAGCTGTCCTCAGCTCCACACCCTGCCATTTGCAAATCATCTGAAAGGTACCATCACTCTTCTTGTGAAAGTCTCCCAGCAAGGGCAATGGAGGGAAGGAGAGCCTTTCTGCGAAGTGACCTGCTTGCATGTAGCCACGTGTGGCTTAATAACTGCAACAGGTTTGGAGGTTCTCTCCCAGTCTTCTGGGCTACACTGTGGGGAGCAGTGATGTCCAATGAAGGGACAGTGATAAACAGCTGAGACCATAAATTCTTCAGATTGTGCAACTGGATCTGGAAAAGTATGTCTGTCTGTAATGTATCTTTAAACATCATTACCCAGGAATATCAACAATTTACGCTTATTTTAAATATTAAGGTTAGAACCCACCCTGTCTGTGTACTAACACTAGCATAAACACTTTTAAGGTCAGGCTAAAGACTGCTTAAGGTGCAGGCACTCAGAGGATTAAGTACTGCCTGTTTGTAAAGCTCTCTGAATAGACATCATGCTGTAAGTACCAAGAGTTACATCTGTTTGAAATAGCCAGGTTTGGCTTGCTAGTTCCTGGGGTTTGCAAGTGGAAAGGAAGGAAGGACAGGGCAAGCCTCAGCTGCTTTACAGTGCATCCTAAGCTCTGCCTTCCTGCTAACAGACCAGCCCAGAGGAAGGAGAGGAAACAGCACCATCAGGGATGACTGATGACAGGGGAAAGCATTTGCTGTCCTCAGTAAGAGGATCAAGTGCCAATAAGCAGACTCCAGAGGATATGAAGATAGATTTACTCCTCCCCTCTCCCACAGGGACTTCTCATGGTGGCTCGAGGCCCCTCTTTGGCTGTGCTGTGATGACAGGGCACAGCTGAGGCCCCATTAACATCATTCCTGCTTTGAAACATTGGTACCAGCAAGTCCTACTGACCAGAGACAGATGAGCAGCTCTGAAAGGGGTCAGGCTCGTGAGCCTCTGTGTGAGTCTGCATTCATCTCACAAATGCAGTGAGGGTCCGTGGAACTGAATGGCTGGAAGTATGTGTGGTAGGCACAAAGGCACAGAGCCCAGATTTCATTAAGGTAGTTTTTATATTTTGAAAAGCAATATTAAAAAACACTGGAAAATGCAAGATAAACATAACAGTTGCTTCTACAAGTTTTAACCTTGTATTGCTTGGCCATTTTGACATATAAATTATTGCTTACTAGCTCTCATAAATACACGACACAATAATATGTACAGAGGCAAACAAGCATGAAATATGCAAAGGAAAACATTGGCAACATTGATTCTGGTAAATCAGATTATTTCATACATACCAGGTCTCATGATGGTGGATAACTACTAGCTGTAGTCCCTGAGAAGTTCGGTAAATACCTTGATTTGGGGGTTTCTATTTTATTACTTTTAATGCAAGCTGACACCATTATGGCACTCAAGAGAGAACAGGCAGGTGTTCTTACCTCAGCTCATTGATTTCATCCCAGTGTTTAACAGTGTATAAGATGACAATAAATAGGCTATGCAAATAAATATTACTCTGCTAAAATGTTTAGTATTTACATCTTTCTTTGTAATTTTACAGCAGCACACATCTTATTTCTGATAACACCCTTTCTTTTGCCACTGCTATGCAAATGAAATTTATTGCTATCCAAGATGATGCTGGAATCAAAAAGCTGTGTCAGAGAAACATCCAAATTTGTTGCCACAAAATCCCACATCAAAGAGGTATAAAGTGGCACAGCTCTTTCCTTTGTTCTGTCTAATTACTCCTCCTCCTAGGTACTAAAAAAAAAAAGAGTATGCAGAGTATTTAACCCCAGTTGTGATCGTGATAAATGGAATTTACAAGATTTATAGATTTTATACCACGTAACCTCACTGCACTATTGAAGGATGTAAAGAAATCACACAATATCACCAGTGCTGGACCCTGGCAGAGGCTATATAGTGTTGCCCTTCCCTAACATAGGATTTACTTCTAGTTCTTCTCACAACCTCCACACCTTCAAACTGCTTGTCAGTCTGCAGCAAAGCTCTGCAATACTTCACCTGTGGAATGAAGACTCTGAAGGGCCTTTTTTTTAATTAGATATATTAGCTACAGGTTTGGGCTATTTACTTTTCCTTTATAGTAACAGTTCTAAGGCCCTATTTTCAACATTAAATTGATGCAGCCATGTTGGACTCTTACACCTGAAACTTAAGTCCAAGTTATACATGTCACTCTAAAAACTAGTCTGTAAAGCTGTGACTAGTTGTCTGAGTAGTCACAGCACATATAACAAGGTTAATGCTTGGCTGTGTGCCTTCAGCCTGATTTTGTGCCAGCTGCAAGGGGTGGACACCACCTGATTTAGCGTGAAATTAGTGGTGCAGAAAGCCAACACCTCAGCTGGCTCGAAGCCTATTGGTATGAGTTAACCCATCCCTTTACTTCATTTTGAGTTGTCAGAGTGAGGAGTATTCCATGTAGTTCTATCAGGCTTTCAAATCAAAGCCTCAGCACAGAGCCATCTTTCTTCTTTTTTTTTTTCCCTTCTTTCATTTCCTTGTCTTTATTCTTCTCCAACAGAGCTGCTGCTTTATCCATGGTAGCTACCAAAACTATCAGAGAGCCAAACGCAGTGAAATGACAAACAGCCCCACCTTCTCACCCTGAATACCTTTGAATGCTCCCTCTCCCACAGATTTCCAGAACAACTTTGTGAACTAGAGTGTTACACCACACGAGCTGAAGCATGCAGGCTGGTATACACACACGCTCCTAAAAATATTGCCACAGTTAAAAAAAAAAAATTCACAAGAGGGAGCTCAAAACCCAGGAAACCATCCAGGTAATGCAGCTAGGGTGGGAATTCCAAGTGCTGTAGCCCTAGGAAGAACTGCAAAAACACAAGCAACAAATTGTATCTGGTTTTTGTTCTTACACTGCAAAAAGGAGCCCACCACAGCTAGTATCTTAATTTGAACAGTTTTGGTCTGTTTGCACAAAAGAGTTATTTACAATATGTGCAGTCACATCTACAGAAGAACATAGGAAATTTTTACTCCATGGCCAGCAAGAGTTTATTTTTTTTTTTCTTTTTACTGGGTAAAAAGAAGATTTTTTTTTCTTAAAAAAAAAATCATATAGTATTTGATAATAACAAAGTACAAGCAAATACATTTCTGAAACATCTGTTTCCTTTACAATAGAGCTATACAATATTTCACAGATGGGAAAACTGAATGCATTCTACAAATTCCCCCACAGACTACTCGTTAAAGCTGCTTTTTTTTTAATCCCTTTAAACCAGAGATAACACAATGATGAAGAGCATGCTACTTCAGTATTCCCACATTTTAGTAAAAGAGCATTTTCTTGGAGGTCTTCCTCATGTGGAAAACATACAACAGAGATGGGCAAGCAATGCAATGTATCCTCCCTGCTCTGCAAAGGGACCGTCACCATGAGTCAGTGCACAAAGACATGCCAAAGAGCACCCTGCACATCACCTGTGGCATACACTAGGTCATTTCAGGGCACTGGAAACCAGGTGATTGTGGTGCTCGAGATGTAGGTCAGCTGTAGACAAGACTTTAGAAATGCTGCCTCAGTACAGGCCCAGATGCAGTAGTTTTAGCTACATGAGAATTGCCCAGGGAAGGGCTGTGAAAGGGACAAAAGCAGTAAAGGGACTCTGATGCTGAGAACCTGGTCTGTATGCAGGTAATTACACTGGTACCCTGTAAAGTGCACCCTTCTGTTCTTTAAAAACTAGAAGCATGTGCAAGTTAGGTGAGTTTTACTTGGTGAAATGGTATTTCCAGTGGGGGGAATTAGAAATGTAGATGGATCTAGGCGTTTGCCTCTGAATAGATACCAAGGAGGCTGTAATCCAAGCAGAAATCAAAGCTCCTGCTATAATAATTTATAACACATTAACTGCAGGAGCCAGTGCTAAATCTGAGATAACTGAAAAGGAAGAAAATAACACGTTTTCAGTATACAAATAATTGTGTCTATAAATTGCAACAGAAGTGGATTGGCTCTTACAGTGTGTTTTATAAAGCATATTCTTAAAGGAGCCATAACAGAGTGAACTGTTTACTGCTGACCTCCACATCACAACACACTCTTGAGTTTCATCTGGTTGCGCTGCCTTGTTATATTCCCGTTCTAGGTTGCTCACACATCTCAAATATGATGCTCCAGTGGACTCATGGGAGCTGCACAGATTGCACATTATTTTTGGCAACAATACTTTGGCAGCCTTGAATTAGTGAGGTACATACTGTGGTGAACTGGGAATCAACCCCCTTGCGGCACGTTGCTTGCTGAAATGTTTTGCTGCTGTGACATGATGATTCCTTTCTTTCTAATACTGTCAGAATCTGCATTGAAAGCTACGCTGGACCAAACAATATTTTCACAGAAACCAAGCTCCTGAGCTCAAAGGAAACTGCTCCGCTCCCTCAGGTCCCAGTGACCAGCGGGAATGGCACCAAGCTTGCCCTGCAACTCTGTGAGCAGCTCCTTTGCTGGCTCTTGCCTGATTTTCCTGCGCATGTTGTGTGAGCTACTGATAAAACTCAGTAAACTGTTCTCATATAGGGAAGCAACATGCTTGGCATAAACATTCACTTAATTCAAAGTGCTGCAGTTACACGGTTATATGAAGCTGTGTACGCTCACACTCGTGGCTCTATCCTGTGAGAGAGCTCAAACAGAGCTTGCTGGTTGTCGATGACATGCAGGTGGTGGACGTATGGCTTCAGCTCGTGATGCTCTTTCGAAGGAACTTCATTGCCTGCAAGACAGGAGAAAGGGGATGGATCAGAAAGCTGTGCCTTGCCTGCTTCTCTGCCCTGTGTCACAAAGTCACTGCTGTGCCACCTGTCAAGTGCTAGACAGCCACAGGAAAGACAGCCAGTAATCCAAAGGACTTGCTGTTTAAGTGCAATGCATGAGGTAACAGCTAGATAGAGAAAAGGGGAGAAGAAAAAAAAGAAATAGGCAATCCTGGGCAGCCAGCATGCATAAAGGAGGGGAACATGAGGACAGCAAGAAGCTGACTCTTCCCAAGAGGAAGATTCACTTTTGCTGGCAGCACAGGCAGTCCATCCCCTGTGAAGGTGGTTCAAGTTTTCCTTTATGCTGCTCTGGCAGCACAATGGGACCTTGAGCAGGGGTGGGCAACCCAGCCTGAAACTTTTTAAAAATTTTAACACAAGTCCACAAGACAGCAGGCCCTGGATGATTTTCTTCAGAGCCAGTGAAAGGTGACAGCACAGCCGATGGATACGAAAGCTCTTCAAAGCTGCTCCGACAGGCCCCCCACATTTTGATCTGTTATGCTTTTGATTTCTGAACTAGTAACAGAGACAGGAGTCATACTGTCATTTCATGGGAGTTTGCGCAGCAAGAGGAATTAGCTGTGTTACAGGCAAACTGAAGGGTGGCCTGAATAGCAGTTGTTCTCTGTAACAAGCTTTATGCTCAAAATGGGCTTGTGGGAACTCGCTGCCTGTGAAACCCTCCAGCATGGCTGGTACTAGCAGAAATTGAAAAAAGAAAGCCAAGCCCAAGATCCATCAAGACAGGCAGTGAAAGCACCATTGCTGTCTGCTGGCAAACAAGCAAAGGTTGGAAAGCTTGATTTGTGTCCATGTCCTCAAGGAATTTTTAGTAATATTACCATGAATTGAAAAAGAAACCCCCTCATAATTCCCTGAACCAATCAGCTTAACTCACACAGTTCTTCCCTCTCCTTTGTTACATTATCATCCTTTTCTCCACACTCTCCAGCTATACGAGAAAGTTTCCAGGAATCACCAATCCCACTTGTTTCTGAAGATGCTGTGTGGGTAACATGGGATGTGAATGCAGCCAGTTCTGCATGTGGCTGCTAATGGGGCTCCTGGGCAGCTGTTTTAAACAGCTCTTGCAGAGCAGCCATCTAACGTGAGCAATGTTGGAGAGAATAGGATAATGTGATAAATTTGTGTCAGGATGCAGAGTTGACCTTTTTGTTCTGAGGGAACAGGATCCCAGCAGCTCTGCTGAACATACTGAAAAACATTTGTATTTCTCATTAACACCTCAAATGACAAAAGCTTGAATTATGTTATTTTCTCAGGCTGCTTTTCCTCGCTTTGGAAATGCTATTATTTGTTTTCAGGATTTAGGATATAAATGTTATTTCCATTGAAAAGGCATTTCAGTCTTACTTGGAACCTAACCAGTTTCTAATCCAGAAACGTTTTGGCCTGCAAGCTTAATACACATGATACAGTTCATAAACAATAATAATATTCCTTGCTTAGTTTTGTTTGAATTCCTTCCTACACTGAGATGCCTGCTGCTCTTAGGCCAATCTGGGAATTGATGCAGTAGAAAGATTCACATTCCTGAGAGCAAAATAAGCCCACTAGAAAAGGAAACTGTCCATAAAGTCTCAATAAATATTCAGTGAATTCATTTCATGCCTAAACGAATTTTAGGAAAAAAAAAGTGCCTACAGGGATGTCTGTATAAGCTGCTTTTTAAATGCCAGCTTCACAATAAATCAAGTCTGTGGTAAAATAAAATAACAATTGCCTATTTCAAACTACCAGATTATATGATAAATCTCAGGTATTAACCTTGGATTTATGCTGCAAGACTTACAAAATCACTTGGAAAAACAAAAAGGCAAAAACGAGATGAAAGATGTGCAGGGAAGGTGCAAAAACCCCTCATCTCACTGAAAGGAATCAGTGCTACTTTTCATAATGCCAAATAGGAGACATTTTAACTTACAGAGGCGTGGTTTGGATTAATCAATATTTCCTTCAGTATCTGAATTTAAAAAAGACACATCTTGCTCCTTCCCCCCATCTTCCTCTCTTACATACATTTACATACATTTTTATACATATATGACTTACTCAAGAACCACAATACTGAGCAGCCTTTGTTTAAAAGTAATACTGTATATACATGTGGTAATTCTATAGAACAAATGTTTAACAAAACTCTTAAAAGTACCTATTATTCTCCAAGGTACCTGTATTTATAATTAAAATTACGATTATTATTCTTTTTGTTGGAGTCAATGCTGACAGCTGCTGAAATGTCAGTGGAAAAAAGATGTTATTCAACTCTATTTTCCCCAGGGCTGCAGCACAGTTCCGAACTTCTCTTGAAAAAGAGGTTTTAGTGGCCTCAATAAATGACATGTTTAGTGGGTTTGGCTTAAAAACTAACTGCTTCCTAAAGTAGTTCTTGTGTCCCCTTCCTGTATTTAACATCTCTGCAGAGAATAAGAACACTGAGAAGGAGAAAAACAAGGTTTCCCCTCTGTAAGCAGAAGAACAAAGACAGCTGAAGTATTCTGGCATGGTCCCTTAGGCTTGGATTCTCTGGTGGCTAATAAGGCGGAAACAACAACAAAAAAAATTTAAAAAAGCAAACAAAAAAAGTCCTCTGTGCAGCTGAGGCACTCGAGATCATTGCCTTTAGCATAGATCCTCCAGTGTCTAAAGCAGGCACAGCTATATCTGCAGCTTCCCCTAGAAGAGGAAACAACCCCCTCATTTCCTCCTACTCAACCACTTTCATGAAACCCACAGGATCTTCATACCTTCAAGACTTCTACAGTTTTGTAAAATGTCCTTAAGAACCCCAAGTAAGGAAACAGTTGCTCTTAGAGAAGAGCTGAGTGAAAAGCTGTGGGGATGAGTACCATCTTTCAGCTCCTGGAGTGAATTCTTTACCAAAACACTCAGACTGGCAGGAGACTGAGCTTACTCAGTTATAGCTGGGAAAGGGAGGAACAGCAGCATATACCAGAGGCCTCCATTACTAAGTGCAGCTAGCACAGATCTTACGCAGGGTTTTCAAGAGATGGCGATTTTTTCAGGAAAGTAATTTATTAAAATCTGGAAGCTGTTCCTAGAAACATTTTGTAAACTAAAGCTTCCTCCAACTGCGGTTTCTGCTATGTCGACCTTCCAACAATGATGCCCTCTCTTGCCCATTGGTTAAATAATTTTTGACTACATTCTGCTGCTGTAGTAAACCTGAGTAACTGGAAAGAAAACATGGAAAAAAACAAAACAAAAACCCAACAAACCCTCAAGGATGTACAAAGGCAAAATAAGTCGGAAATTTTGTCTACTCACCAAATTGGTTATTTCTGCAATGTCTCAATGACCGAACAGTATCTGCAATCATGTGCTGCAAAGACAAAATAAAAAACATCAGTGCAAAGAGCTGAGACAGATTCTGTCATTAGAAAAGCCTGAAAAATCTCCTTGCCCTACACTGTACAGCAAAAAGCAACTGTGGTAAGGTAGAAAATGAAGACAGCAGGAGAAACTTTGCTCTTTATCTTAGTGATACCATTTGATGATACAGGGTTAGTCTAGATGTCTTATTGATACCACACAGAATAAATGAGAACAACTCCCTAGGAACCCAATGGCAAATGGTAACGACAAATAACCAAACAATTGCTCATTTTTGTTCCAGTGACTTTTATTAAACTGAAAGCCTACAGCAAGGAAGTCCTGTGGACTGGGTGAGTGCTTTGGAGTTCAACCCTAGCTTTAGTGCATTATCTAAGGTATTCTGTAGTCTGCAGCCTCTCCTTCTGTCTCCACATGTTGTATAATTGGACTGTAAGCCTCTTTGTGGCACAGACTACACCCCTTAGAGCACACTTGTGTAATGCCTACCACACTCAGGCACTGGTATCAGCCAGGCAGTTCTCTGCAGCCTAAGCAGCACAAGAAAAAGGAGCCCATAATCTAAATGCTGCAGAGCAAGCAACCTGACATCTCCACAGGTATGTACCAAGAAAAGCTGTCCTGTAGGTATGCTATTTTAAGAGAAGCCAGTGCTTACAGGGATATTGGATGTTCACTTATATTAAGCAGAGGAAACAAAAGGTTTAAATTCGTTTTCTCATTCAGGTGCAGGTCGTCCACTTACAAAATTGGGATTATTCACTACAAATCAGTAGAGGGAACTTATTTTCCACTAGATACTACCCATACAGTTCTTAAGCCATTACTTTTTTAAAATTTGACTTTTTCTGAGGCCATTCCTCACCAAATCTAGTAAGTGACGGAAGCAAATTGCAGTTAGCAGGAATGATGTGATAGCTCATGCAAACAGCTGATGCTCGTTTCACATCTCCCTCAAAAATTATCAGAGGTGGGAAGGATTAACTGTCTTGAGCAGAGTATGTTTAAGACCAGGATGATGCAGAAAAGCTCATCTCAGCATCCTGGGAGTGGCTTACAAGGCTCCTCCACAGAAAAGCTAATCATAAGAGCATGTTTAATGGAAACTTCATATTTCTTTCATCAGTAAATCAAAATAATTTTTCTTGTTACCCGCTGTGCTTCATTTGCCATGAAATTACACAATCTCTTGTGCTGATGTCCTTGCACTGATTATAATGAAGTATTAATGAGATGATCTAGATTTCACGATCAATAATGTGAGTACTGGCAGTACTACAACTTCCACCAGTGCTGCTACTGTGATATTTTTCAGCCAACACCCTTTGCATTTGGATTTTAAAAGTCAAGAGAGACCCAACTGTCACACACGCTGTAACTTTTTGCCGTCTCTCCTTTGTAGTCAGTCACTGAGGGTCCATCCCAAGACTGGCTTCTGGAGGTGATGCTCTGGTAAGGGAAGAATCTCTGTGTAACATTTAGAGCAGAATCCCAAATCCTCTAGCTTTAGTATCCTAATTAGGCATTTCTCTCTGGTCACAACTCCCTGGGTTCCAAAAGTAGTGCAGCAAGTCAGCCAATGTATCTGCAAATCAAATGCTATCTCCTGACTGCTTAAACAGGTGCTTGCATACTTGTTAGAGTGATGACTAACACACATTTCTTGTGGCTTTTCAGCCTACCAGCTACCCAGGATCATTAGCACTCTTTTCACTGAGGACAGCAAAGCCTCAGGCTTGGGCTTGCACAGATATTTGGGGGTGGGGGTTAAGAACCCACAGCTGCACGTACACAGTCTTTACAGCTGAAGGCTCTAGGTAAGCAGGTGTTATTGAAAATGGTAATGGCCATTGACCTATAATAGAGTTTGCTGGAGTGTGGCTAAGACATGTCATTGCTAAGACATAGCTGATGGCTGCAGAGAAAAAACGTGAAGAAGCCACATTTCCATGAAGCAGCTCAGAAAATACCACAGAAATACCTTGAGATATGACTGTGTAAGACTATATCTTCATTGATTCCTTCAGATTTAGTTGAAGAAGTAGTTATTGTACTAAATATTGATCTAACACTATTATAGACTAGACTTTATCCAAAATGCAGTTAAATAAACCACTGCAACCCCTTCACCTTTGCTAAAGCTAGGTAACATTCCTGAGACAAAAGATCACTTCTTTTTCTTTTTGCAAATTTCCTTCTTTAGATTTTGAATTAACTTTGTATCCACTGCAACCATGTCATGTCAAATCAAATTCAGTCATGGTAGGATTGCTGAGGTCTAAGAATATAAAACAAGCAGAGATTTTAGGGAGAAAGATCTTTTATTAAACCAACTAATATAGTTGGAAAAAATAATGGTTCAGACTGACAAGTCCTCCTTCAGGTGAGATGTTTAATGCAGAAATGAAATATTTCAAAATACTGATCCAAATGGAGACACAAGAAACCATCTTTGCTTTGAAATTCATAAGTTGAAATTCATAAGTGGAAATTCTACTCATTTAGACAGCGAGTAAGTTCCTTCCCCAAAGCAGTAATCTGCTATGGTAGAATAATTCTTTTCTTCTTTTTCTGCAACAGCAAATTTGCAGGTGAGGTTCAGTGGCTTGATCCAAATCGAGCAGGAGTCAATGTCAATCCTAGTTTTTCTCAGCAAAGGCCAGAAAGTGCTCAGCACTTCAGTGTTCAGTAAAGAACACCAAGGAGGACATTGTTCTTCGGGACAAAGCCCTTATAATTAGAGAAGAAACATGGACTGATGTATACGTGATCACACATGATGCATCTTGTTAGTTCATGGCCATTGACTAAATCCCTTAACGTCCAACTGAGCCAGTGTAATACCAGTGTGCAGCCTGAATTTCCACTACACTGATATTTAAATCTCTCCTAAGCCCCCACTTCCTAAGCTTGCACTATTGCCTGCATTCATATGTACAGGGCTGCATGAGACAGCATGTTTCTGAGAGCGTGATCTGAATGAAAATTTGGAGGAAGTGTCAATCTGAACAACCCTCACCCCATGACCATCACCTCAGCCTCTCCCCCCCTGCCATTTAAAATGCCCGTTATCCATTTGAATGGAAAAGGTGAGATCCCGGCTCACTGAAGTCAATTAGCAAAGCTCCCACTGCCTCTGGAGACACAATGGAGGCAGAAAGGAAAGGGATTCTTACCTGGGAAGCCCAGCACACATTAAACACAGACATGATTACACAACAAACAAACATGAACACACAGCCTGCTAAGACTAGACAAGAATTAGATCCTACATATTCACTAAATAAATATATGGGCCAGTGGGGGGATTTTAGTAACAATTATGGTGCATCAAGGGCTAGTTAATTTACATGTTAATTGGATGTACTTCCAAGAGGCAATGAAGAAGAACATGCTAATGAGTTTTATGCAAACACCTAAAGGTCAAACAGTTAATGGACTTGGGACAAGAAAACCTTTCATTAAATGCAAATCAGTATTCTCATAAACTCTGCAACAAGAAAAGGTACAGAAATCAAATAGAAAACACGAAAAAAAGGAGCTCAGGTTCAAAAGTCAGAGTCTACATCTGCTAGCAAGTTGAAAGACAACACACATTATGATAGGATGTGAAAATAAGTTCAACATCTGGTTCATGAATAACTCCATGGTTGTGTGTTCATTCCCAAACAAGTGTAAACACATGGAGAAAATAGTTGGGCACAATTCACCAACCACAGCCATCTGGACTAACAGTCCCATGGTACACCTGGAGCAATTGCAAAGAACATTTTGGTTTCTTGGTCAAATACTACAGGCCAACAAAAAAAAATCCAGGTTTCCCTACTGCACCACTGTTCAGATATATAGACTTTGGCTTTCAGTGCCATAGAATCACAGAATAAGCCAAGCTGAAAGGAGTCCACAAGGATCATTGAAGTCCAACTCCTGTCCCTGCACAGCACCATCCCCAAAAGTCACACCATGTGCATGAGAGCATCCAAACATTTCCTGAACTCTGTCAGGTTGGTGCTGTGAACACTTCCCTGGGGAGCCTGTTCCAGTGCCCAACCATCCTCCGGGTGAAGAACCTTTTCCTGATATCGAACCTAAACCTCCCCTGACACAACTTCAGGCCATTCCCTCAGGTCCTGTCACTGGTCACCTCACAGAAGAGATCAGTGCCTGCCCCTCGTCTTCACCTCAAGAGCAAGTTGCAACTGCAATGAGGTCTCCTCCAGGTTGAATAGACCAAGTGACCCCATGAAAATGTTATCAAAAAAACCCCCCAAAACCAAACCAAACCAACCAACCAAAAAACAACAAAAACCAAACAAACCACCAAAACCCAATGCAAATTAGGCAACTCAAACCTCTCTCAGTAATATCATGCCAGAGTAGATGTCATATGACACCTACAGTGAATGTGGCCAAAAATACGTCATCAAGTGTCCTTATGCATAAAAGCTACAATAGTGATATTTACAGTCAGTTTAATTCATATTTCAGGCATTATTTTGTTTCTCATTTAACCTAGATCAAAAAGTTTCACTTTCATTTAAGATCCCTAAAATTACAATACCACTGGCAGGTGCTAAACTAGAGGAATCTTTCCATAAGTGATAACTAGAGAAGCCTTGAGGAGGAAAAAAAAAAAAAAGGAAACATAAGTCAGAGAAAGCTGAAGCAGGAGAACTTCAGTCATAAGAAACAGCCCACGAGGTGGTGCAAAGGAATTGATCTCACTGGGTCTAAATGAACAGTGGACTGTGTGGCAGTGATGATGGCCATTACTGGTTAGCCATTTTACACAGAAGTAGAGGATGAAGGAATGAGGAGAGAGGAGCAGAAGGAAAGGGCAGGGGAGAGAGACTTGGCTGTTTTATCCTGCTTGCTCTTTTTTAGCCCCATTTATTTCTTCCTGATTCAGCCAGAATAAAACCTTTTAGTCTTACAAGATAAGGAAGGCAAAGAGAAGAAGAGAACATGAATGTTTTGAAAAACAGGAAGGACAAAATTAGCTTACCAGCTTTTCAAAATTAACAAGGTTATCCAGAAACGTTTTATTTCCTTCATGGATGAATGTTACATCTGGAAAGAAAAAAAAAAGAAAATTACTATTCACAGCTTTGTTTTTTAATGCAAATAAATAAAATTACTACACAGCAACAAAAAGAAAAAAAAGGAAAGTATCCCATTAAGGATTGACACAATACCTTGTAACAGCGAAACAAAAGCCTGGCCTAATGATGACATGCAGACATTATTAGATAACAACATTTACAGATGGTTAAGAAGAGTATTTTCAAGTGGGAGCAAGGATTTCTTATTAAACCTGGTCTGTGCTACTTCTGGGATGTATAATATACAGAGGATGGCTGGGAGGAGGGGAGGGCATCCAGAGGGATGGTCCTGCATGTCGTAGCTCTCCAGACCCTGCAGCATCGATCCAGACATTCTACCCATGGCTGTGCCCAGGCTGGGACAGGTCTGTCCCTGAGCCCAGAGCTCCACAGGGGCAGAGCTACCAGATGCTGGAGCTGGCTCTGACACCCCTTCATCCTCCTCTGTAGGACACAGTGACTCTGAAGTCCTCCCAAAGACATGGGCTACAGCAGTGGACAGCCAGAGAGGTTAAACACAAGACACCAAAGCAAAGTATAAAGCCTTGAAATAAGCATCATGGCTAGGGAAAAACACTTATATGTAGTGTTGTTGGAGGGAGTTTGCAAAGGCGACAAGAAGTTCAGAGGAAAAGGAAAAGTTCTATATTTGGCTCGAGGAAGAGAACTGAACACGGTGTAATGAACTGGAGGGAGGGAATATCAGGCAAAATAAATGTTGCCAAGTTAAGATTACAATTAAAACAATAGCTCAAGGCCATTTTCTCTGGAGTTTTTTTGCGTATTAGGTCAGAAGTGAGACCTATCTTGGACACGAAGTACCAAGAATACGAATAGATTCCCTGTGGGAGTGGAAGCTCTGACTTCAATAGTGCACCTTCCAGGTTACTATTACTGGCAAGAGCACCACAGCCATGCCCCCATCAGCTCTCTCCTGGATATGAGGGTACCCAGGAGATCCATGAGGAGAAAACACTACGGGAATGAGATGGCACTCAGATACCTTTACTCCTTAAACGTCACAGCTGTGTATGCCAGCGGGAGAATGGCACACAGTAAATGGGATAAATCTCCCTCTCAGCAGAGGTGCCAGCCTCCAGCCCACCAGTCTAACTGTGCACCTCAGCATTGCTCCTGCACTCACCTCTAGGACTCCCTCTGATACTCACATGGACCCCATGGTTTTGGGGGATTTTAGGACTGGAAACCTGCAGAGATGCTTTGTCACACACACACCCACCCCCATCCGCCTCCACACCTTCACCCTCCCTCAAAACAGCTAACCTGATTTATTTCCTTGGATTTCAAAGGCTCATTCTGTGCCTGAGGGGCATTTTGTAATTGCTTGGAATTGAAATGCTAAACGGCTTCAAATGCTGGAGGAAACCGGGGCTGGGACTCTCATGGGGGGTGATGGAGAGCTCCTGTGCCCCTAGGATGGCCAAGCTGCGGCAGGCAGGATGCCAGCCTGGACATGCAGAAAGCACAGCATATGCTGCTGATACCTCCAGCACCTCTCCTAACCCTGGGATGCATCCTAAAAACCAGAGGGAAATGAGGGAGAAGGACCCTCTACACCTCCTCTGCTGGGCTGCTTTGGGACACCCAGGGAAAGGGACACAGAAAGGACACGACTTCAGGACACAGGCAGTACTTGTGTCTATATCAATGCACTTAAACACTGTCCATCACTTCTAATGAAAAACCTATACTGGAAGCAGAAATTTCCACACAGCTTTTTAAGTCATTGACAGCAACGTGTATATCTTTGAGGGCAGAAGGAACAGAAATTTGCTTTGCAGCCAACAACTAAGAGTCTAGATAAATTCAGTGGAGCAGAAAATTGCATCTGAACTAGGTTATAAGGCTGTATCACAGTATTTTATTACACATTTGAAAAATCTGCCTGATTTTCAAAAGCTGTGACTGTGTGCTGAGAGCTCTGCATTTAAATTTAATTAACTTTTAAAAGGACACTCTGAAGTTATTTTTCATAATTTAAGAATTTTCATTTTTTTAATTGAAACTACTTTTGTTCCTATTGTGATGAAATACAGCAATTTGCTGAGTTATTAATGATTTCTATGCTACCCATACCTATTTTACTGGTCTTGGAAATGACCTTAATACAAATATGCCTGATATGGAATAAATTCCTTTGCACTGTGAAATACTTCTGGAATTACCAACCTTGGCAACACCTCTTTATGGACCACTGTATTGAAGGACATTACTGCACTAATTTCAAAGCCTTTGTGCTATCTCCAATACAAGTTACAGATACAAATGCTGTCTAGGTGCATGTTCTTATACACCACATTGTAGTGCTGTGCAAACATCATTGCTACAAGTGACTTATGTTTGCTGCCTTTCTTTGCAGGCAAGACATGCTCCAGAACACTTTAAAAATACTGATTTTGAAGCCTTGATAATTGTATCCATCTGAATTAATGCAAACTCCTTTGATGTGTGTGAAGAGGGGAAGTGTCTGGTGGCTCCCAAACCGCCACCGACTGATCTGGAGAACTGCCTTCAAACATTTCACAGCAGCAGCAGCAGGTTGGAATAAACAGCCTAAACAGAACACTTTCAGAATACAGGAATAAACAAATGAATTTGCCATGTTCAAAGACTAGGAAATTCATAATTAATGACTCCAAGACAATGCAATATTTGAAATACTTGCCACTTAATTAGCTGCCCAGCTTACTGCATTAATAAGTTGCTGTACTTAAAGAGATTTTTTTAAAAAATTATTTTAGATAGTAAGATTTTATCTCTTTCAGATCTATAAGAGACCTTCTCTCAGGACAGACAGACAGGGCAGGTTCTGCTTTCAGAGTGGCACCTGGGAGGTTCATCCCAGCAAAGCAGGGAGGCATCTCCCAACAGGCATCTCAGAGGAGCAGTATGACCATGGCCACTGGTTCAGGGGCTTGCAGGGTCACACTTCTCCACTGAAGAGGATGTGGCCAAAGCAAAAGCTCTATCACAGCTCTATCCACATCTGAAAGGACAGTATGAAGTTTTAAGACCTGTGTGAAAATTGGCATCTTCCTCCTTGTCTTAAAAAGAAGTTGTTTAGTATCTAGACCAAGTGCTATCTTGTAGATACCACTGTATCTGCCACATACTCATCTTAAGAGCACCTGAAGGAAAAACCATGTTACACTTATTTTAATTAACAACAGTGAAGAGCAGCCAAGCTTTAATGTTACCTTTCAGAAGTAAGGGCATGAAGGGGATTTTCGGAGATTTCATTTTCTTGAATGCATCTCTGTAAGCTTTGTGATTCAGAGAAGGATCCTACAAAACCATTTGAGTAATAGACACAAAAATCAATAGGCTATAAAAAGAGCAATTCTAAATCCATTACAGGCTTATGATCTGAACATGATTTAGATATAAAAGGTTTCTTTGGGATACAAGGTAGCTAAAGGTTTTCTAAGCTAGCTGACATGCTAAACTGAACAGGAAACATAAACAGTGAAAGGAACAAAAGCAATTATGCTCCTCTAGATGAAGCAGTGCTAAATTGAGAGGAAGCCGCAGAATAGATTCACTTGGACTGCTCTGTAATTTCCCCACAAACTTCTATTAGCAAAATCTCTTACTATATAGCACAAAATATATCCCAGAATGTATTGCTAAATTATTTCTTCTTAAAAAAACCAAAACCAACATCACCAAACAGCAACAAAAAATCCCAACAAAAACTGCTTTAAGATCCATGGAGCACACTGGAGACTTTCAAAGAAAATAAGGTAGTATGTTTCAGTGGCATTGTGCAGGCAATTCAAAAAGTTATCTCAATTTCCAGTGTAAACAAACATTTTTGTACACCAGCGCACACAGAATCTTTAAAACACATTCATTTATAAAGAACTCCAAGTACAGAAGTGTGACAGCCAGTAAAGGCTGGATCTCCTGCTCCCCATGCCAGGCAGTGATCTTACCATGCACCCACTTCCATGACAGCCAGAGGAAACATTTGTTTATTCTGCTTTGATAATGCTGACAAAGACCCTCAAGCCTCGGATTTCGACATTTGTTTTTTTGAAACTTGGGCTGGTCTCTTTTTCTCCTGATCTGCAGCACATTGCTTCAGATAAAGGCTGATTAGCTACCAAAGCAAAACAACAGCTCCCAAATTGATGCTGGTGAACTGATACTTCGTTTGCCTCTCCCTGCCCTTCCTCCCTCTGTCAGGAACACAGCCTCTTGCCTTTTCATATTTGCAGACCATCTCGGAGCTCTGGAGAGCCACATGGCCTTCAGCAAATCATGGATCTGACATGACAAGTCCAGCTCCAGACAATAACAGGCAGACTCCAAATAAATTAGTAAGAAGGAAGGCAGGTAAAGCATGCGATGTTCTTCTGCTGTCAACACCACACTTACCGTCAAACTTTCAAGTTCAGTGAAAAGTTTCTTGAACTTCCCAGGAATTTTCTGAAATGTGGAAAACAGAGAGGGAAAGAAAAAAAAAGAGAATTTGATTTAGGCAGGAAAATGCTGAGGCATTTTTTTCTACAAGACTGCTCTGGGTGAAGTGCCTGCTGAAAGCAGCAATACGCAGTTAACCTCTGCTCCTCAGCTCCCAGAGCCCTAATTACAGACCATGTTCAGTGCAATGCCAGCAAGGCACTGGGCCCTGCAGCCTCATCTCAGGGACCTGCATCCTTCTTTTATGGAAACTGCTGGTTAACAGCTGGTTTTATTTTCCTCCTCAGCTTCCATGACTGCTGCATTTACCTAAATATCCATATCAAGCTAGAAGCAGTAACACAGGCTGAGAATTCAGAAACTGATCACATCCAGGTTAAATCATTTGTTGTAATCAATCTTCCCCGAACATGGGTTCTAGAAATTAACAGGTGTCACACTCAGTGCTGTTTTATACATCATGCCAGTGCTGATTAGGGTTAACACTGGCACAATCTGGTGCCAAAGTGAGACATTTCCTTAATAAATTGATTACTCTGTCTCTGGTATTTGACCCTAATCCCACAGACAGGTGCATAAAACACCTTCTAAGGGAGCTCAGGCACAAACTGCTGACAACTCCTGCCAACACCTGCTCTACTCCACAAGCATCCATTTCCTTTGTCTCTAAGATGCTTTAATGGATTCACATCACTACACTCAAAGCAATTGTTTTGCAATTTAAATTTTCATGCTGATATTTCAGACTTGAAGAATGGTGTGTGGACCTTAAAGCCTGTCTATTTTTTCCAACCATAGTAGTTTGTCTAGTAAAAGCGATCCCCTCTTAGTACAAATCCTGTCTTGTCTTTGTCCTTAGATCCTGACAGCCACAGTGACACTACCAAGAGAAAAGAGATTTAGAACAACTAGATTAAGTGGATGTGTATGATTAAAATGACTGAACATGGAACTGCAATTGCATGTTTTTTCTATCTTAAATCAGGGAAAGTGAGGCTCATTAAAACACTGGGTACTGTAGAAAAAAAAATAGAATATGCTCGGGAGCATACTACTTGTATAAGACATCAAGTGCAGAGCCAACATGATTTAGTGTCTAAACGGCTGCTTAAATTTAGGTTGTTTAATTTACATGTGTAAGTAATTATAATTAATTTAAAAACATTGCTCTACTTTCTAGAAGACACATTACTAATGAAAATAACCTTCTGCTTTTGAAACTTCCAGTGCAATGAAGTTTTACAAATAAAAAAAGGAAAGGATGTGACTTGATAAATATTTCACACACAGAAACGTGATGTATTTACAGCAGTACATATGCAGATGCACTCTTTGTTCAACATGCAACATATTCTGCTCTTCCTGAGAGAAGCCCACCGGCAGCACATGATCTCCAGAGGCCTCAGCACAGAGAAGAGTTCTGTGTGTCTCTGGGCCCAAGAGATCTGTATTACTGCCTTTGAGATCATACTTGGTCTCTTCCACTCTCCTACCAAAGCCCAGAGAAATGGAATGAAGGCAACTCTTAGGAGGAGGCCAGGGCAAATGTTCCCTAGAGAGCTGTTTTAGAGATACCAGAGGCAAGGGGTTTCTGTATGTATTTTTCTCTAAAACTTTTACTTTATCTCTTATTTCAGTCAGCTCTTCCTTGCCTGAGTCCCTGTAAATAGTCACTGTCCTTGTTTCTCTGTGTGTCAAAGCCACAGACATACGAGTGATGTTTCCATATGCACGGTTTCAGCAAAGGGGGGAGACTTTGTTCTGGACAGTGTCAGATAGGTTTGTAAGTCTCTAATGGCCCTTTGGTCTCAGCTGTTGGTGCTCAAGAGTATCTCCAAGGCAGATCACAGCCCTTCTCTGTCACTCTGTATTACAGATTGGTATTTTTGAAGTACTGCCCACCTGTGGTGTTAAGGGCATGAAGGAGGGAAAAGGCTTCAACCCATCCTACTCAATTACTCCTTCCCCAATATTTGGTTCATCGGCAGATACAGTAAAGTTGCAGGTACTATCACTCAGTATGGATACTATGACTCAATACGGAGGGCACTTGGATGGAAACAAAAAACCCACAACATAAATACAGATCCCAGTGGGACCTTCCTCCAAACACACTCATGCTCTGTGTAGCAACCAGTAGCTTCTTAAGCAAACAATCTCTGTTCTCCAGTACACTCCTTATTCATGGTTCATTTCCTAACTTTGTTGTTCAAGATGAGCAGCCAAAAAAAAACCTGATGAAAGACAACTAGAGAAGGTTTATTTCTACTTTGTTGTTTTGGCTTTTAATTAAATTATTCCATAAATAAGGTATTGCTTGTTTGGAGCCACCTTTGTAAGACTTTCTGTTCTGACATCTACTTAAAATGCTAGAATAATTTATTTTGTTTTAAGGGGATAAGATCTCCATGCTTTGTTCTTATTTAAAACTCTGGAAGGACACATTTAGGTTTTTTTTTTTAATAGCTGTGTATCTAAAGTTTCAGGTCACAAAGAATTTTCTCCAACAACACTCCCTCCATGTTTGATTTGAGCATGAAAAACCAATAATTAGAAAGAAAAGGTAATTCACCAGTATACAACCCTTGTGCAAAATGGTTTTGAGAGCATCTAAAAGATATAAAGATGTGTCTTACCTCCCAGGTCTGAGACAGCCGGCTGACAGATGCAGTGTTGAGACCCATAACAATTGCAAAGAAAGAATTCAGATTTCTTTGGGCTTTACAGCTGAGGAATAAAAATATGATTTTTTTGTACTCAGAATCAGAGATAAATGGAATGCACAGGTATCCTAGGTTACTGAGTCTCATTTCAACCCTCAGCACTAACATACAATCATCTTCCACATAATGAACTCATTAAATGTCCTCTCATAACCACCTGCAGTCTAGGTGATGGGGTCTCTAAGAAGTTTTTTAGAAAACATTCTACTGTCTCATCAACCCTGTTGTTGGCAGGTTATTTTTTTCCCTTTGCTGTCAAAAGTAATTTTCCCTTTTCAATGTTCAAGTTACTCCCAGCTGTCCTCTACCATACAGAATAATTCCTTGACCTCTATTCTGTTGTATAATAAATATTTTCATCCCCTTTTTCATCTTTTCTGTAAATTGTACAACATAGGATCCTTCAATTTCTCTTTGTGGTTGTGGCCTGCAATCTGCGTTTCCATATTGTTATTATCATTCATTGAATTCTTTGTAATTTATTTTAACTCATGTGTTTTCTTCTTTCCTTCACACCTTTCTCATGTAATGAGACAGTGGGGAGGGAAGATGAAATATAATTACTGTTCTACGTTCTTATGCAAGCATAAAACAAACAGCAAATTATTTATTTGGAACAGCACCACATTTTGTCCTTTCTTTTAATTTGTCATCTATTATCACCCAAGGACCTCTGTCACAGCACTGTTCTTTACAATCATGCATTTATTTCTTCAGCTTAGTATTAACATTCTGTAGCTGAATTACTTGGCACCTATCTAAATTAAATCTTATCCTACTGTTGTTTTCACATGCCACTAGACTCCTTAGATAATTCTTTTTTTTTTCTATATATCCTCCTCCAATGCATTTGCAATCCCTCATCATTTTTATTGTCTGAAAATCTGGTTAGTGTTCAATTTACATAGGCCTATAAACCAGTTGCAGCTAGTACTGGTTCCAGTACAGGTCCTGATGGAATTTGCTCAATATCTCTATTTTTTGACATTTTTCCATATACAATCAGACCATGCTTATTTCTAGTACATTTTCTAGTCCATTAGGAAACTTGAAATCCTGAAATACTGAGTCCTTTTCAAACAAAAATATTGCCCCATCTCTTGCAGATTTTTGAAGATCATACAAATATACGGGTGCATTTGTGTGTGAGAGTGAGAATCCTCTTTTAAGATAATTTTAAGTATGAATGAATCCACTGGCTTCACTGGAGTTTATCATCAGAGAAAAGTACATGCCAAGGCCTTAGCCTGGAAAATGGCCAGAACTTGTTACAAGTTTTATGAAGCCTGCCCTTATCACTGTGTACTATCTTGAGACAGTGTATTTCTCACTTCACTTCAGCTGTCTCAAAGTTAATCCTAACTTTGTTGCTTAGATTCTTTTTATCATTAAAGCCAGGCAGCTCCCAAAGGCAACTCATTTCAAAACAAGGAAGGTGTCCAATGCAGCCTGCATAAACTGTCTGTTGGGTGGGCCCACTCTCCACAGCAAGCTGTAGAGAGAAGGAATGTCTCTTACAGTCAGCCACTGCTTGCTTGGGGAGCAAAAAGGCTGTTTTTATAATCTGTTTATTCTAACCTTACACTGACTTGTTTCTTTAACTCCCCAGGATGTTAATTTCTAATAACATGCTAATTAATTTTCTTTATTGAACCCCTTGTTTTCTTGTTTAGACTAATCATTGACAGAAGCATTTTCTGTTTTTCAAAAACTCTGTCTCCCTTTTACATATGGACACACTTGTGTAAAATGCTTTTATTTTTTTCAGGCGTTCCTCAACAGCAAAGCACACATGATGAACATGAAATCTTAGTCCTGGTGCTTTCCTGACCAGAGGAAAATCACAGACGAAATTTTCTGGCTGAATCTGTGAGCAGAGAACAGGGAGCAGCCAGAGTTGCTCACAGCTCCCTACCTCTCTGCCTTAGTCATAAACATAACAGGACGGCTGCTTGGCTTGAGTCTCATGATGAGAGTTCTGTGCCTAGGACACCCTCCTTCCACCCTAACTGTTTCTCTGTCATCAACTCTTCCAGAACTGACAAGATACAGTGGTGTGTTCATTTAGAAAGCAGCTTTTAATATTAAAAAAAATCCTGCGGAAACTACACGCTCACTTATTTCATCACCTACATTCTCCAATGATGGGTGCTTCTGCAATACACTGGGAGAGCCTGTCTACTGTTTACTGACAACTGTATTTAGTCTCCATAACTTTGGCTTTTCACTTAAAAGAATGGAATCAATAAAAATAGAGCAACATTTTAGTCTGGTAACAAATATATTCTTATTCTTGTGGGATAGACAGAAAACTCTTCCTGCGATGCAAATTAATGCTACATTGGTGCAAGCAAGGCATATAGAACCAACCATTTTTTGGCCATTGATATGGCAGAAAATGAACGTATTACTGGATACCACACAACTTGCAAACTAAATCAGATCACATTTACGAGTTACACTAGATTAGATTAGAAGAATTAATTTCTCAAAAGGCACTGCTTCAGCAGAGAACACTCCTTTGTATGTAAGTGCCTTGCAAATTAAATCAGCCCAGTCGATGAAGGGAACAAATGATACATTTTCCATGAACATGCACATTCAAATATTGCAGAAGACCAACAAGTGCAGAGAGAAGTGAGGAGGATGATTGCACATATTTAAGTTGCTCCATTTCTTTGGTTACTAAGACAAAGAGTGATTACAGAGAAAAGAAATCTCTGTGTATAGAATATATTTGTATTCTGTTGCGAGGCATAGAAAAAGTGCCAGTACTATTTAATAACAGTTGAAGAGTAGACTGTCAAACCTAATACATGAAGAAACCTATCCCTCCAATAAGTGAAAGAGTACTCCAGAGAGGATTACATGCAGCAACAGCTTACTTAGCAGCAGTTAGGTTCCTCTCTAGAGGTAGGACTTCCAAGTTTATACCAGAGTATTTTGGTTTTTATCTAGTCTTGTGTGACTGTTTTGCTGCTGAAATAGTTCTGCCATATGGTTATCTCAGCTACGGAAGCTAAGGAAGGAGCTATCTCTGCACCATCAGGGATGTTGCAGCTGACACTGCAGACACAGCACGCTAAGCTGCCAGGGGAGATTTGAGCAGCACATACTCCACCATGTCTACTTTTGACCAGGGCCTGCTATTGTTATCTATGGATTGTTTTATTTAGGTGTGCTTACTACACTATCAAAACACAGGATGACAAATTAGGTTTTTTTCCTTGCTTCTCCACCTATTTCTAGCCAAACAAACCATGCGTATTCAAGGACTTCTGTTGCAACACTAATAACTTACTGGGCAGCAATCTTGATGAACTTTTTCACTAGCTGCACACGTTTGCAGAGCTGGCTACAGAGCAGTATCTCGGTGGCGACCCAAAGCTGGACCTCGTTGCATCTTTGAAGCAGAAGACTGAGATTCTCGGTGTTTTCAGCACTGCCCTGTCTGCTGAACGTGAAGTATATCAGCTCTTGCTGGAAGACATTGACATCATCATTAGGGATACAGAAACAATTTAAATATAAATGAACTATAAATTATTTAGAAGTATGTTTTTGAAACAAGGTCTGGTCACAAATGGTTATTTTTTCATTATCCATGAGCCAATCACAAATGATTCAGGGGTCTGGTTTAGCAAAATCTAGAGACTTATTACAGAAGGCAGGTGGATTGGAAGTCCTGCAAGATTTGCTCTTCTTGTGAGACGTCCTGCAGTTCCACTTCAGGCTATAGCCAGATCTAAGACATAAACAGTTTATTTCTGTATTTCATCACTTCTGTTCCAGTATGAAAAAGTAACTATACCAAACCACTGCAGAATCTGAAAAATTTATATTCAAACTTCTTTCTGTATTAGCCAGTTTTTAATCAACAGAGGTGTGGGTCTTGATTTCTGTTCAAAAAAACCCCTAACTTGGCCAGTTTCAAATTTAAAGCATCTAAACTGAATAAAAGAACCCAAAATGAAAGAAAAGGAAAGCATCTGATGAAAAGCAATGGAATTTAATTTTCTCAGAAAGCCAACATGCTGTTCAGTGAATGGTATTTTCAAGAGAGATTTTCTACTGTTAACTGTGTGTTTTACTCAGCAACTCAAACCAGAACCTACCTAAGTCATTGAAACAACCCAATGGGTCTTGAAGTGCACCGTTACGCCATTTAATAAAGCCTGCCCAGTACTTTTCATCTCACTGAAGCCTAACACAAACAGTAATGTGACCATCTAAATTGCTGAAACTGTGAATTCTTTTGTGGCTAAAGTGATATGAAAGACAGCTATTTGTGGAATCCCGTATGTACTGAAACACTATCAAGTGCATAAGACATTTTGCATATGTAACATATTCACAGAGAGGGTTTTTAGAAAATAATCATGGTCTTTTACTCTCTTGAGGCAAATCTCAATAAAACACATCATGTATTCAGGGAACGTATGAGATGCCCAAACACAGGGAAGTTACAAACCCTTGACAATTCCTTTCAGTCTCAAGGATTGCAAGATAACTCTTGGATCTGTCACCACTACTGAGAGCTGCCAAATCATGCTGTCATGACAGTGAACCAAGCACCCAGGAATACCAGTGCTCCAAAATGCATCACAGTGGCACAATGCTGCATTACAGTAATATACCTGGAAGTGGAGGTGGTGCTTCTTACCTCATGAATTGCATTGAAGAGGCTCCAGTCAAAGTTTGTTAGTTCTAAGGCAAGATCCCAGGTGTTAATTCCCAAAATCCTCACAGATCTCTGCTGCAATTGCTCATTTTCAGAAAATGGGTTCTAAACGAATAGATAAAAGCAAAAAAAAAATCCTCAAGAAATGCCAAAGGTTCTGCAATGAAACAGTTACTGGACTAAGTTACCAAACAGACCTGAGTAAGTAATCTTCTCTAAGTGCATTCTGAAGGCTTTTTTCCCCACTAATCAAAATGAAGGAGCTATAACCTATTTAATAAATAGCTTGAAATGGGAAATGGGTCAATAGGATCAATGATTTGCTTTGGAGAGTGAGGCCTTCCCCCTCTCTCCTTCTCTCTCCCTCTCTCAACCTTGAATATAAAACACTGGCCAAGCAGATAGCATAATGAAAATAAAATCTCTGAAACTATCAGAGAATAAAATCTAAATTAAGACATCAGTAAATTTTCTGATATAAAAGAATCATTCTGAAAACACATTGGATTTAGAATAAATACACATAACTCGCCCTCCAGTCCACCTTTACAAATAACATAAATCCATATACTTTAAGATTAATCTACCCCAAATGTAATCAACAAAGAGTAAAACCCTGTGGGTTCTGATTCACAGAAGTTACTTAGTATATTACTGTGGGGTGCCGTGGTACTGCTGGTGCTCAGGGTCATTTGACATTTCCACAAATAGCTTCGATTTTCAAAGTTTTGCATTTCTCTTGGCTTTTTTAACCTCATCAGTCTGAAACTTGGCACATGAACCATCTGCCAAGATGAAAGATTGTTCTTACCAGTTAAGCCATTACTTTGGTGCTATATTTCTGACAGCTACAGCAAGTTTTGTAATTTTTATTACGTAACTAATGAAACTAGATTGGCTGTCACCTGTCTGCACTGGAAACCTTCTCTTAATATTCACATTTTTAGAGGTGGCTCGAACGCCAGAGATAACGGGGATGACAGATTACAATGATAGTGGCATGTCAGCTCTTCGGGGCACATTGATCCAACAAAATGTAAATAGACATTTCTCATCCTGAGGATGAATGCACAGATCTTGGAGGTACTGACAACATGTAGAAGTCAGTTCTGACACAGTCCCTGCTCTTTCCTGGAAACATCTGCATAATTAGCCAAAAACTATTGAAACAGCAAAGTGCCTGACAGTGCCTGCCTCACTGAGATTTTGGGAAAACATGGAGGGAGGGAGTTTGCAATTCCTGGTTTCTGAAGACAGAGGAACAATGAGAGAGATCTGCTGCCTCTTGATCCGCTCACCTTCGCAGCCCCAGTGAGAGGATGGAGAGACAGACAGGCAGAAGGAAGGGAGGAGGACACACCACCAGTGACACACGCCAGCTGACCACGTGGCTGCCACAACACAGGGGATGCATTGATGGGTCTGGTGGAACTCACACAACATCTGTTTCCACACATAGTAAATCCATAGAATTCATCCACCGCTTTGATTATGTACCAGCCACTCTAAGTGCGACAGAGGCACAAGGCAGGGTGGGAAGGAAAGAGTCACAAGAGCCCTGAATAATCCTCATCCCATCCATTCTGGTACAAACACAGGTCAGGTTTTCCAGACTGATGTAGATTGAAAGATTTAAGCTGTACAGAAGCTTTGGTTTATTTAAAATTGATGAACAAATTCCATTACTGTTCAGTCAAATAACTGCTGTTAATGAAAGATTTTTTTTTATGAATAGAGCAGCTCAGTAAGTTTAACTAAAGAAGCAAAAAATAAATTCTGCATTGAAAAAGCCCTCTGAGAGGAATACTAAGGTTTTGATTTGGAGTCAGACAAACAAAAAATGGGAAACATACAATCCTGATCCTTACCAAAGAATCAGTCAGATCTTTTCGGTATACAAACATACGACTGGATGACTCCAAAGATTTTGAGATAGCCAAGTCATTTGGTTGTAGCTCATGTTTTTCTGTAAAAACAGCAAACAAAACACAGAAGTTTCAGAACAGGAGAAAAAGCTGTACATGAGAAATAAAGGTACAATTGTATTTGTGATGCCACATCAACTTCTTAGAAGGTAACTAAGCATCAAATTCAGTCTCTGTGAGGACCCATCATCGCCACCCTGTTCAGGCAAGATAAAGGCAAGATACCTCTGATGGACTAGAGCACAAAAGCTTTCTGTTTCTGCTTTCAAACTGCACTTGATATACAACAGAAAGAAACCCCGAAATCATCTAGTCTAGTCTCCTATGCCTTACAGAACATTTAGTTTCAACCCAGTGTATCTAGTATAAATGTAGTGACATTTGTTAGAGCAGAGTGTCTCAGCCTCCAGAGACTGAGCTGTTGTGTGTCACTCAAGACAAAAACAGGGGTGGAGACGAAATCAGTAGCCAGAGCCATTCAACAGGAAAGGCAGTTTTAAGGATCCCAACACCATGAAATTCACCCCACAGAGCAGAGCTGAGGAGTCCTTAGTAGCACACGTATTTATGGCAATTCTTATAGACCTACAGTAATTTAGGAAATATCTGAGTAAAAGAGCAGGACACTGGTAGCAAAAAGAAAGGACTTTTTTTTCCTCCACTCCAGAGTACTGGTTCAGCTCTGTGGAATCTTGAATGAACTAAAGAAAGGTGGGGGGAAAAATAAAGCAAAACCCCAAACACAGCTTAAAAACTGCCCTGCGAAAACCGTCACTTCTTGTGGGCTCCAAGTAATCCTCTGGAGACCTGATACATGGGATACCCAAAACTACTACAAGGACACTGACAGCTACCCTGCATTCTGCATTGCCCATGAGGAGTAGGACTAGGAGGAGTCTAAGAGACAGACATAATTTCAGACAGTTCTCCCTTTCATCCATGCTCACTTATCCATTGATACACAGATACATTATGCTGAACCAGTATTATGTTTTTTCAAGGTAATTTTGAATAAGGAGCTTGCTTATCCATTATGGGAGCACAATAAAAACAGGTTCTCCAATGCTCATAGTGCTGGCCTCCAAGTGGATGAAAGACAAGAGTTCAAAGCCACACAAACGGCAAAAACAAAGCAGAAAAAAAAGCAGAGCAGGTTGGTGTTCATTACTTGCAGTACAGGATGCATAAGAAGCCACTGAAATTGTATTTCCAATTAACTCAGGCAATGTAACTAAATAACATTTTAGGGGTTACAAAGATCACATACAAATGGCTTTCCTACTATACCTGCATTTTATTCAATGTTTCTCATTGAATAACCAAGTGGCAACCACTTCTATTTTGTGGCTTTCCTGGGAACCAATATAGTATGTTTCACTATTTATGAATTGTTGGTTGTCTTTAGCTAAGCAGGCAGTTAGAACCAGATTTATTGCTATCGGAGCAAAACTTGCCCTGCTCTTGAACAGGAGAGAAAGACCTGAAAAACAACAGCAGCACCATGATTTTGCCATGCTGTGAAACACACTGGAGGTGAGTTTGGGCACACACAAGGGTAAAAAGAGTATGCCTGAAAATGCTGTAGCCTGGATGGCCAGGATACCCATGTGTAATGCTCCCAACGGCTGCTCCATGCCCAGGCTCTCAATAACCAGAGCAGGGCACCATCTCCCTGCCACCCACACCAGTGCACTCAAAAATATGTTTCTTTAATTTCTTTAATTCCCCTCAGCACGGGGGAAAAAATGTGACCTTCCAGTTCTGAATCAAAGATATAAACAGAACAAACCAGCACTTGTGTGTATTTCATTTAACTAGACTGACAAAGAAGTAGCAATGAGTGCTGCAACTTAAACACGTCCTTTTTCTTAGGGGATCAACAACTAATGTTATCTGAGAATATTGCCAAGATATTTTACACTCTTAGTCCTTCTGTAGATACAGCTTCACATTTCTATGCACCTAATTGAATTGCTTCCAAAAAACACCAAAACAATCAAAACAATCTGACCAAGGAGCTTGAGACCTGCCAAACACCAAAGAAGATCTTGGGACTTGGCTGGTCCCTAGTATCACTCCACGATCACTCTAGTCTTTCTTAAAAAAGACATAAGCCCTTCTGTTTAATGACTAACACTAAAACAATAGGCAAAAGATGTCAGTTGTAAGGAACACTGCTTACAAAATATTGCTGAGATTGTTCTCAGTATCTCAATTGTGCAAACACGTCTTCTTCCTTTCTCCTCCAGAATTTTTGTTACCCCTGCCATAAATGAGGAAACAGCCATGCATAGAGTATTTGCTATTCCCTTCTACATTTTTAAAGCAAACCATGCCTCATTGTCTTCAAAATTAATTTTAATTCCAAAGCAGCAGATTCATCTGTGGAAAAGAAATAAAACCTTGCAATACCGCTGGAGACTGAGAGTTCTTTACACTCCCTTCCAAGCCCGGAGATGCTACATCCCACAGTACCCAAGAAAGAGCTGTTGCCATGGGAACGAGTCTCTGGGAAGCAGCTCCTCATTGTTTCCCTGGTCATCCAGCTGTGGGCCCAGAGAGGAACAGCTGTATCCTTGCATCAGAAAATGTCGGCCCTCCCTTATCTGCTGCAATAAAAGGTAAGTAATCAGATGAAGGGAAGTTATTTACCACCAGAGAATGAGACTGTCACCAGCGCCAACTCCTCCTCCGGGTACTGGATCTTTTCTGCCACGATCTTCAGCATCTCCTGAGCTGAAGTCGACACTTGAGCTTTCACACTGACATAGGAGTGCTCCGTTATATACACCCGGCAGAAAACTGCACAAAGGAAGAAAGACATGCTCAGCTGTAGGCAGAGATACCTGAACAGTGCAAGGAGTAAACTTGCAGACCCCACGACAGCAATGCCTCAGCTGCCTGGCTACTGCAGGAAGGGCAGTCGCTGCACCCTGATACAAAGGACATGAAACCAACCATAAACATCACCATTTTTCCCCTCCCCACCTCTTTTCTCTGGGAAATGAGAGAGGCAAGCAAATGGAAACATAGACTCCCACAGCAGTATCTATTTAAGACTTCCTACCCTGAGGATTTGACACAGACAACCTCCTTCACTGCCTATCTTCTCTGCAAACTCAGCTGTTGCCATCTTTTCTCCCTTCATTTTAGGTTCAGATAAATCACTGTCCTTTCAGAATATTTCGTATCTGCTGCAGAAATTATTTTGGGCCTTCACTTCCACCTGGAACAGGAAGCTTTGCAAGAACAGTGTTCCCAGGTTTTCAACCACTCCTGATAGCTTATCTGTCTCCACATCTAAACTGCTTGCATTGCCAGAGTATTTTAGCACCAGCAGAGACTGCCCAAACAGTCATACAATCAGTTCTGACAACTCATTTCCTGAATCACAAGCAGCACATATAAATGGGACAGGTTTGGGGAAATTCCCTGGGCTCACTACTTCCACTGAGTCCATGAGTGGGTTCAGCTCTGGGAATGCTGTGGTCAGCTCAGCAATTACTTTTTTCTGTTACAAAAAGGGATGTACGCTCTCTCTGCCTGCCAGAATTTTCGGTTTACATCTTTTGCCAAGTTTGCCCTAGCTAGTTCTTTGAAATATGGCTGCTGCACTTAAAGTGGAAGAAACTGAGCTGCAGACTTGCATAAATATTTTGAAAATTACATCTGCTGATCAGAATCGTCACAGCTCTTGGTTTCACACTCACTTCAGTGCTTAATTAAACTTTCCATTTCATTCTACTCTAGCACTACTTATTATAGACAGGCTGCTACCATGCCAATACAGGACAGCTCTTCTTCTCCAGAACTGTTGTATTTTTTTAATTATCTTTATTGACAGATGTATGTAGCAATAGCTCTTTGTTTGTCCTACAGATCTTCATGGCTTCGGGGCACTTTCACTAGTGAAAACTATGCCAGAAGCAGTTAAGAACTCTATCCTTGAGAATAGGGGTTTTTTTTTCCTGTTGTAGTACATAAAAAATGAATATGAGAATGAAGGAGGAACTTAACATTGAGTATTGGGGGAAAAAAAAGTCATTCGATTTTATAATTCCTTTTTAACCTGTCTCTGTTGGCAGAGAGTAAATGAGATGCTCATTCTATGGCAGAATCTCTCATCAGAATGGATACACATCATGAAGACAGAGACATCCAATTGCACTTTAAATTACTAGGTAGAAAAATAAATTTTAAAAAACCTGACAGGAATATTTGGACGCCATATGCAGAGTAACACACCTTGCTTACAGTGAATTTGTTTGAAATGTGCTCTCCGTCATTTGCAAAGGGACAATGACAGCAATGTCAATTTATAAATGGGCTATTGATCTGTCCTTTCTTTAACATCGAACTGAATCAACCCACAGGTCAGGTGCTCAAGCACAACCACCACATCGTGATTCTCCCCCTCACACCATTCCAGCGTTCTGTCTGTGGTATCTCTTGGGACGGACCATGTCATCTCTTCCAAGAGCCTGTGCTGCTCCTCTGTGGGAAGGAGGGAATGCCAGTGGGAGGAAGTGGCCATGGGCTGCAAGCTGCCCTGGTAATGATTGCAGTAGAGGATAAAACACCTCTGCTCAAGTGGCATGGTGCAGCTTGGACAGACCCATCCTCCACAAGCACCATCAGTCAGACAGGACTCCACCACATACGATTGGATGTTCACCCTCTGCATCTGTCTCTCCCTTCCCCAGCTTCACTCTGGCTATTTCATTCCTTCAATCCCATCACAGTCCATGGTTCCTGCTCTCAAGAAGTGGGACAAATGCAATTTAACTCAGCCAGGACTGGCCTTGCTAGGTCCTGTCCTGGTGACTGTCCCATCACAGTCACATGGTCTGTCCCCCCTCTTGTGCCAGTGTATTTTTCCTTTCCAGTCACCCACAAGCTGTGTCCAACTTTAAAAGAAGAATAAGTGTGGGGGTTCTCATCCAGAAATACCATTTTTAGAAGAAGTCTTGGAAACATAAACCCCAAAACCCCCTACATTTGAAGCACAAAAAGAGTATTATCTATCAGCAGCATGTACTGTGCAAGTCTTTTGACTTGGCATCAAATGAGCTCAGTTTTTATTCTGTCACAAATGAGCACTAAAAATACACTGACTTCAAGTGAACTTCCGGAGTTTTGTTCCCAGTAAGAAATGAAGATATACTGTCAAGGAGCAAGGCTGCCAGGTAGGAGGTCCTTCTGCCGTTCCCTGCTCGCGTACACAGTGTTCTCCTCTCTGGCTCCTTGCTCGTACCGGCATTACAGGAGGGTGACAGCCTCACTGCATTACAGTATTAGCAGTGATGGAGGGAAATTGCCTTTTGAAATGGCTGACATTAAAGTGAAGTGGCAGCTTGCACTCCACACAGGGATGTTTTCGAGCAGAGAAGGAACTAAGGCACATTCCCAGAGTTAGCAGATCCCAGCCCATTTCATGTGACAGGCTTATTCATTCACCTTTCACAACCAAGATATAGGTCAAGAGACCGAGAGCAAGAAATGGAGCAGAAGTAATGCCTGGTGGACGGGCTGCCAGCACATCTGGGAGGCACACAGGACTGTGACAGGGGTGCTGCAGGAACCGGACAGGGCAAAAACCCCTTGAGATACCACGGCACTGTTGACCCCTGCAAACCAGGAGGAAGGAAGGTAAACTTACACAGAAGAAAAATATTTCTCCTTTTGTGTCGCTAAGGTCTTGTTCAAAAGCTATATGTCAGTTAAAGAATATTTACACTGAAGTCCTTGAGAAACAATTTGATAGTTTTTGAGCTTTTCCTCCACTCTTTCATTTATACTCACTTTCTTCTGTTTCATTCATGGTTCCTCTTTGCTGCAGCCAGTTCTCCTTTACACTGAATTGGTGGAAAAAGGTTTTATTCTGTGAGGGAATGGAAAAGAAAGAAAGAAAAAGAAAAAAAGACAACAGTGATTTTTTGCATCCCTGCAGTTTACAAAGCAGTAATTCACAGAATACAGCATTCAGCCCATATGTCTGGCCAAAAGGTTTCTGTATAGGAAGTACACCCACCCTTTCTTGGAGAGTAAACTGGGAGTTGCCTTACTAAATAATGGCCAAGGTGGGGATTTTGGAGGAAGTAGGACATGCCAAGGCTAAGCAGCCTGCACAATTCAAGGTTTTCTGTAGTCATGTCCAGAGCCCATTTATGATACACTTATTCTTACATACATTTCCTATGTACCAATCAGCCTATTTAGCAATTTCACTACAATCTCATGTTCTGCCTTCCACATTTCTGCAGTAACATTTTAAGCTTATTACACACTTCAGCTTCAGTGCAGTAAAACTGACGAGCACAGCAATTCACCTCTGAGCAGTTTGTACGCCAACTTTCTCTGGCTGCAACTTCTCCGTCCAATTAAATAGACCAATTCATGTTCCTCTCTTTTGTCTGTCCCTGTCACAACAAATCCGCCCTTTGCTCTGTTTACTTTACATCCATGTCAGTGTCTGTGTTCAGCCTGGTTTGCCCAGCTTGCTACATCCCTCTAGCTCAGTGGGGACACTCTCAGGCTTCTCCTGAATTTTGACATCTCAAAGCATCTTGTTACGATGCTAATACTGTCACAGACACTGCAGGTTAGCTCACACAGCTGATATCCAGGATGCATTCAAAAGAAAAAAAAAAGTTCCTTAAGCAGCATTGCAGGCCTAACCTCGCTGATGTGTCCTGTCACGTTTTTGGTCACCAGTCACTTTCAGTTAAGAAGCCAAGAAAAGAGAGGGAAGTGGGTAGAGGCGAAAAAAGTGAGATGGTAAGTTATCTAGCAATCAGCAACAATGAGGTTGGCATTACCTTTTGATGAGGTGAATACTCATCTACAGTGCTGAAACACAAAGGAAAATCCCAATTATTCTTTCCAGCCAAAGCTTAGGAAAACGAAGTTTTAGGTATTACAAAGTTCACAACATCAGAAAGTTTTTAACACTAAATGGTCACTGCAGAAAGGCTGCAGAGGTTCTTCAGGAAAAACTAAAGGCATCTGGCTCAGCCAGAGAACTTTCCTTTGACTTGCATAATCGATGTAATGAAAAGCAATGCTGCCAGCCCGTGAGCTGTTGGAGTAGGCAAACACAGCAGTCAGGGTCACCCTCAAGAGCACAGCTTCTTCCACTTCCCCAACAGCCAAACCATGGAAACAACCTCAGTTTGTTGGAAAAACATGCCAATTAAATATCTTTTATTGATGCCATAATTATTAGTAAAATAGTAATTCTGAGATGACTATTCCAAGTGATTTGCTTCTCAGGACTGCAGAGAGAATGAAGGTACCATCTGAAGCCACAGACTGCAACTTCTGAGGGAGTTTTTGCCAGCTCCTCCACAAACTATTGCTTTGCTTGTAAGTAATCCCAAATGAAACTGATGGGAGTGAATGCTGAATCACAAGCACTGCCCAACAAACATCAGCAAAAATTGAATAGCTTAGTGTTAGTTTAAAGAAGAGATGATTTGTAAAAATAATTATGCCACTTGTATCACTCATCACTTTACTGAATGACAGCAAGAGGACAACAAAAATAAATTACACTCTGAATAAAAGAAGACTTGATCACAAACATAAATTACACTCTGAATAAACAAAGACTTGATCACAAATATAATCAATACTTACTGACGGCGATGCATCCCAAGTATCTTCTGAAATTCTTTCAGGTCTTTCTCAAGAATGGGATACTCATACACATCATCTAACACATTTCTGTATATCGTCTACAAAATAAAGCAGTATCTGCAAACATCTGACAACTCAAACATAAATCTAAGGCATCTAATCACTGGTCTAAGTCAATTCAGGCACTATCCTACTAAAACAAGTTTTATCATCATATTTACGCAAAACCTGTAAGGAGAGAATGCTCCTGTTCAAATTTCCAGACTGGTCAATATTCAGCTTGCCTTTGGAGAAACACTCTTAGTACTGCGTACCGAGTGAGAGGGCAAAATGCTTGTACTATTCTGTCTATAAAAAGGAAAATTTAAAACACTACTTGTGGTTATCACATGAAATCTGGGTTAGGTCAGATCCTGAAGCATGACAACACACCACATCATCATCACTTATCCAAAATAACAACAAATAGCTTCATTAGATTAAGACTATTAAAATGGCAAATATTCTACTTTATCTTTCCTCACATTTCCATGCGTTTCAAACTGGAGTTGATGCCTCCCACAACTCTCCCTAGTTGTAAACTAATACACAAATAAACCTTACTTCTAATCTGGGGGGAAGACTTTGCCATGATTGAAATTCTAGGAAATATTTTCTCTACACTTTTTCCGAATCTGCACTTAGATCCTTCTCTTTCCCTCCTAAGAAAACAAGGATCATAAGTCTGAGCTGAGTCACCAGGTTTGTTTAGCCCCCACATTCACAGATTTCTGCACGAATGATTTTAGCCTACAACCCTGTATGCTGGTTTTTCACATATAACTACAACCATCATTAACATTATTGCCGTTTAACATTGCACACAAGCTTCAAGAAGAGAAACTGTGGGATAGTGCACAGTCACACACCAGTATGGCCAGAAAGCCCTGCATCCAGACAGGTGCAACTCAGTGTGACGTAACTGATGCCTGAAAAGATGCCCCCTTTCCAGTACAGCAATACACATTTAGTAGCAAACAGCAAAAGTCCTAAGGTCTCTGCTTCCATATGCAGTGTGTCCTACTTAAAAAACAAAACAAAACCAAAAAAAAAAAAGGAATCTCAAGACTTTCTCCACATTTCATTCAATGTTTCATGCCTTTGTCTTGAGTGAGTGACTGAAGAGATAAAAGACCTTTAAGAAGATATCCAGTTGCAGACAAAGAATCTCATCAGGAAAAGTGAAAGATACTGCAAAGTCTCCTAAAATACTCTCACCTTTCAACCAGCAGAGAAAAAAAAAATATCGAAAAAAAATCAGTAACCAGATAGATTTTAGGTTAGCAACAACAGCACTATTTGCAAATTTACAAGGGAATTATAAGAGCTTTTGGAACTCATACAGAAATATCAGAAGAACTTTGATAACAAGTAAGGAACAAAATTTTGTTTATTTAAAATACATAAAGCTATGCTGCTCTCCATGTGCACCCAGCAAACACTGTGGAATAGGATTTCACTTAGTCAAAGCAGCATCTCTTACAGACATCTCAAAGCTCTCTATGTCCACAATCCTCTGGATACCGACTGCAGACCCTGTTCTGACAGACATAATCGGTGTGCCCAAGGAACCTCCACATCTTTGTAGCTGTGTTTCTTACCTTCCTAACTTTTCCCATATTCTAGAGACCATGGGAGTTCTGTAAGTTCCATATGTTAACGTAATGCTCTTAATGTTGACTGTATTGACAATACAGGATTTCTGTTCAAACTGACTATAGTTAAGTTATTTAAAGAAGACACATGTAAATCATTTTATATTATAGATTTCATGAAGAAGATCTAAGAATGAAAACATACATTTTATCGATTTTGCTGTTGGGACTTTTTAGACACAGTCTGTAATTAAACAGTGCTGAAATGCATCACAGAAATTGTTTCGATACCTTTAAAAATTGTTTTAAATGCTCATCTTCATGTAACCAGTCTTTGTAGAGAGAAGTCCACTGAGACACCAAATGCAAGACTTTTCTTTTCCTACAGGACACATCAGAGTCGTCTTCTTTCCCTTGGTGGTTCTTAGCACAATAGGTGCAGTAGGTTAAGGAACATATAATAAGGTCTCACCGAAACTTTAAAATTAACTGCTGGCAAAGACTTTGCAATAATCTCATTTGCTAATGAAAGATTTTTTCACTGCATTGCTCAGTTTTAAATGTTTTATCCTGTCTGGACCTTCAGGAGTTTCATAACTTCGGCGAATGAAATTCTCAGTAATAGGAATGTCAATTCATCCTATGTGCCAACAGGATTTTTTCCCCTTACAGATTAGAGAGGTGAGTCTATAAAAGTAAAATCAATTCAAAAGGAATTATACAATGTTGAGTTATATCTTTTCTGCAGAACTGAGAATGAACCTTTGTCGTGCACACCGATGCCAATGTGAATGTCTGTGGGAAGGAGGGCAAAGCATCATTAACAACAACACAAAAAATGGGCAAAGGAAGTCAGTTTCTTTTTGCCTGCACAAATTACACTATCTCCAGAAGTAACACTATTAAAATTAAAAAAAAAAAAAAAGTGAAAGATTTCTACATTGTTCTCTATTCATAAGGCAGAAACACTAAATGTCAGATGATACCCATTTTGTACATTGTTCCTGTCCCTTCATGGTTCTTTATTTTATAAGATAAAAAGATGTTTTCACCACAAAAGTTAGAGACGGGAAAGAGATTAAAAAAAAAAAAAAGAAAAAAAAAAGCAGGTTCATTTTATAGCTACAAGTTTATTCAAACATTGATCCATGGCTCCGTAGCTTATGGAAGCCATTAGAAATACATGAAAATAACTCTTTTATCTCAGAATGAGTTAAGACTTTTATCCTGTAGTACATGATAAAAGAAGCAGAGACTGCAAAATTCTTTACTTTTTCTCCTTGTGTACTCTGAAATGTATTAAGCACATGTAGGTATACTGTGAATTAACATAACCTGGGGAGGTTTTAACCCCACTTTAAATTCTTCCTTGTCACAGTTATAAAGGTTTATTTCTCTTTAAACAAAAACTGACATAAAATTGTATTGT
The DNA here is from genome assembly GCA_013397775.1 of Eulacestoma nigropectus. Classification (NCBI taxonomy): domain Eukaryota; kingdom Metazoa; phylum Chordata; class Aves; order Passeriformes; genus Eulacestoma; species Eulacestoma nigropectus. The sequence goes on from VZTE01002848.1 coordinate 1,041,362, forward strand.
TGCTATGAGTTAGGCACCTGTTTCAAAACCCAGCATGTACCTTAATATATAAGGCTCAACAATAGATAAAACTACAAGTGTGTGACCCCCGTGAATACAACATTCAATAAAAGGATATTGCCTCAGAAGTGCCTGGCACAAGTCATCGGTCGTCATGAAAACTGTGTATGTGAGAAGGAAGTCGTCCAGGAGAGTTTCTGCAGAGAAGACAAAAAAAGCCCACGGTACAATACATTAGTAAGAGCAGGAAGAGTATCTACTCCTGTTACTGTGCATGGCAGGAACAGGACCCCCACCCTTAAAAAGAAGGTCCAAAGAATACAGAATACATAAACCTTTAAGTTTCAAAAAGTTAACAATGTGTTGCCACTGCAGAGATCAGTCTCTTTATTTAACAAGCACATCCTCAGCTCCCAAAGCACCAACAAGTATGCACAAAATAATTCGTAACGGTTCAAGAATCAGTAAGAAGGAGTCTTTATAACAAACACTGCCATCCTGGTTAGCTCAGCTGCATGCAATGCAACCCTTCCACACATTAGCTTGTTCTGGAAATTCAGAAGAACAGATTTCAGTAATAGGAGAGAAAACTAGGGTTGCCATGAACTGTGATTAACATCTATGCACAGTAGTTGAGAATCATGACATACCTATACTCAAATCTTTAGCTGCTTGGTTAGTCTTTTGGGCATCACTGTAAGTGCTGAGACATTTTCTCTAAGGTTTGTTCAATTGTATTAATGAAGGTTTTTTTCTTCACCTGGTTTCTATCTGTTACAAAACCAGGCTGAAGTTATTTGCTAACAGACCATCCCTACACACTGCAGTTGTAGCACATCAGGTTGTCAGGATGAAGACCAGTTTGGATCTCTGTGTAATTTTTTTATTCCTCATTCCCATGTCACACTATTTTTAGGATTTTTCCAAACCTTTACTGCACACATCACTGAGCTGAAAGCACTGGGTTTGCTCTTGGATGACAGGGCTCAAGGGAATCTCATGGTGGTCTTCAAAAACCCAGTGGCAGAATGGAGATAAGACCAAGCCAGACTTTTCCTGGAGGTGTGCTACAAAATTATATGGGGCAACCATCAGAGATGATAACAAAAGAAAATCTGTCTAGATCAAGGTACTTATTTTTCCTCCTGTGAGGATGCCCAACCATTGTGACAAGTTACCTGCAAAATCTCCAACATCACTATATTCAGAGCTTGCCTGTGCAAAGCTCTGAGCATCCTGGTCTTATTGAACCTGCTTCCAGCATGGGTTGGACCCAATGGTTTCACAGCTCCCTTCCAAATGAAATTATTATAAAATTCTTAAACAAATTTGATTCCAATTTTAGTAAACTACTCATACATGATGCATGACCTAGGAGTAAATCTGTATTTGGTTCACACAACAAAATCTTTCCATTTATGCAAACAGACAATTTTACTGGTCTTTTTAGCCACAAAATAAAAATGTTTCTGTTTGTTTTTCTGGTTTTGCTTTGCTTTCCCCAAACGGTAAGATTTCCTCAAGTTTTGAGGGATTCCTGTTGACTGTATTTCTTTTAATTTCAGCAAATACTCTGTGTTCCCTTTAACAAGAGAACAACTCTGTTTTTTTCAGATAAGAACAGAAACATGGACAGAGGCTGAACAATAACAAAAATTACTTCAGTTATACGGTAGAGCAAAAATATTTTACCAGCATAACTAGCTGGTATTAGTTAGCCTTAATTATACTAAGTTGTGATTTAACTGGTGGATTTACAACTGCAAAGACTAAGGGCCAAACCATACCTCAAATGAGAAAGATAAGGCTGAGCCCCGATTTCTGTACCCTATTTTCTCGCTATTTGTTTGTGATCTGTTCCAGCCCAAGCTAGTGCTTGTGTACGAGTGTGCAAATGAGAGCATCCCAGCAGCTTTTCACAGCAAGGCTGCAATTTCACAAGAATTTAGACCAATTTCCCTTACAGCTGCTTTGGATCTTATCAGTAAATTATTGATCCCCCAGCTGCGGTGCATGATGGCAAGGAGGATTCATCCATATATCATTCACAGACAGATGTCACACGGATAAACATGGATGGATAGCTAATGACATCCCACCCTGTAAGCATGGGATTCAAAATACCTCTGGTGTCTTTTAAAAAAATTAAAATAAGTCTATCTAGCCCAATGCATTTAACACTGCTGGTCTAGAAAGAGTCTTGATCTAAGGACACACAGGTTAAACCCCTTGCACTCAGACGCAAAACAATTAAATGCTTTATTCTACCCAACATTGTTAAAAACGGTGGAAAGCATTATCTCTGCATAAAAAGAGTATTTTGTCTCAGTAAATGAAAAGACATGGTGAACAGCTTGTTCTCTATCTGAAAGGTTGTCTATTCATTCTCTTGCACGTCTTTTGGATGGTACAATGAGGCTATTAAAGTTGGAGGTTTCACAAACATTTATTTGGAAACAGCTGAGCTTGGAGTCAACAAACACATTTTAGTTCTTTATTGAACTATGTGACTGTGCAGTGATCCTCACAAAGTCAAAGAGACATTTACAACAGATTATTTCCCTAATTTCCTGCTCTGTGTAGGTGATACCTGAGTTTCAGCAAAACAAAGCCATGTGTGCGGAAAAGAAATTAAGTCCTAGTTGAAGCAAAAACTGCAATACTTGTCAATGAACTTCTCTAATTGTTCAAAATAGTGTGAATTTATCATAATAACTGGTGTTTAAAAAACAACTTATAGTTTTTTTTTATTACCTGATAATCTGTTTTCTAGATGTCTATCTCCAATTCTCCAAGCATCCCAAAGTGTTGGGATGGAAAGAAAGGCTGGTTTTACTATAATGTCAGTTTTTTTGCTTTTTTGTTTTATTTTCTTACAAGAACTATGTTACAGACACTACTAATGCAATTCTCTCTCTCAAAAAAAAACCCAACAAAACAAAACCACAACAAACCAAACAGTGATGGAAAGTCTGAAACTGTACGTTTGTTCAGATAACTTACAATTAGTTTTAAGCCCTCTGTTCATCTCCCTCTGTCTCCATGTCCTTCCATTCACAGACTCTGGTCTCTAACAACTCCACCAAAACAAGGTATATCACTCAAAGTTGCACATATGTATACATAGTGATTTCTTTTATCTCCTAAAGGCAGAAGAAATGCTAAGAAGAAAACTTAATAAATTATGTTTCCTACAGCTTGTGTATAGGCTAAATTTCTTCAGATTGCCTCTGAAGATGTTTAGAAATTTAAATCCTAGAGGAATGTTTTGAACGAAAAAAGTCTGGATTATACATGTGGTCCATTAATAGCATCACTCATCCATTAAATTACTTAAACAAGTAAGCAATGAAAGTGCTTTTGCGAGATTAAGTATCTATTACCAGACATCACCTAAAGACTTTACAATAATATTCATATTTTAAAATGCCTGAACTAGCTTGTAGGTATTTCCCTGAAGTCCTACTGTTCACTGTAACTATCTTCCGTATTTTCTTCCTAAATGCCCTGTAATTTAAACTCATTCCAGAGTGGTTTTTCTTGTCATAGCAGGAACACAAAACCTGAGGGTGTACTGATACTTCGAAAATAACTTTCTCAAAACAAACAACTGCACACTTGTCAGACACTTTTGGATATTAATATGTGTCCACAAAAAATGATTTGCTGGTCTTAATCTACAAATGGAGAGAAAGGGTAACCATGAGAGAATTTATTCACAGCGTATTGTTCATTCTGTTACTAATGGCCACTAAGAGCAGTAAATTTCAATGAGGAAGGGCTGTAAGTGTACAAGGTGGGCTGACAATTATGAAAAAAAGTCTTTTTGGGTTTTTTTCTGTTTAGTCACATTTGATTTAAGAGTTAAAAAAGGGCAATTCCAGTCAAATCATTAATATTTACAGTTCATCGTAGCCCCACTCAGAATGGCAGTGAAATGCATATCCCTTTTAAAATTTTACTCCATGTTCCAGTTTCTGCTTAAATTTGTGACAATTTTCCCTACTATTCCTATAGAAAAGCATTTGTAGCAAACAGGGAGGATAAAACGCACAGTAATAGTTGGAAAAGAAAGATATTGGAAGGAAAATCTTGGTGCAAAACCTGTGATGCTACGATATTTTATTTCTCTTCTTCATGAATTTTTTATTTAATCTTTTTCTTCTACCATCCATCTAACTTTTCTTTGTTCCTCACAATCTCCCTTTATTTGGCTAAGCAATTATTACAAAGTCTGCAGCTAAATGGCAGCTATGGAATATTTCATTTCAAAGATAATTTCAAGCATTTTAAAGCTTCATTAAGACATGCAACAGAACCAGCATGAGTTCCATGGCCTCCAGTTCTTGCAGCTCTTTAGGGGCAGCCTTAGGCAGTAATCTCACCACACCAATTGTGTGCAAGTTCCATAGGCATCAAAATAATAAAAATGCAGGCACTGTGCTTGTTTGTTATTAAATAATCAATTTGCACCAGCTTCTGCTGAGACAGTTTCTCCCAGGCTATGAGTCCCCTCCTTCCCCCCAGTGAAATAAAGCACAGACACAGCTTTACCAGGAACAGTTAGTACTGCTCGTCCCATTTTCCTGCGGTGGCCAAGTCCTTCTGCAAGACACATTCAGGGTGGCCGAGGGATAGAAAGAGCAGTACAGAGACACTCTCACCCACGTGAAACATCCAGGGAACATTTGCTTTCAGCTGGTTACTGAAGGACCCAGCAATATAGCTCCATAAGAAGTTGCAACTGTATTGCGTGTCTAGGGTGATGACAGCCAATAGCAGCAACTGTGTATTTGGTGGGAAGGGGGACTGAGGGTCCGAGAGACAGTAAATATTAGATGTTTAAATAAATAAAAGAAATTAAATATCTAGATGAACAACACGTCAAATACTCCCACCAACTTAAAAAATAGACAGGATTCCCTGCTGCTTTCCACGTGCCCACTTACCTCTCTAACAGAAGATGCCCTTTCTCTCTGAGAAGACAACTCTACAAATACCAGCTCAAGGTGACGGTACAATTATAAATGCCAAGAGGAAAGAAAGGGTTTCCTACATGGGTTTGCACACCAAATCTGATTTTCCAATCGTTTCTTCTCCCCTTTCTCCACCCTCTTCTCTAGGCAAGGTATCAATTACTAAGGTTTATGACAGAAATGAATACAGATCCATAGAGAAAAATCATCTGTGACAGACATTTAACAAATCAGGACAGGCAGTACACTTCATGGTGTTGCCATGTCAAACATTTGTACCCTCTTCTCAAACTGGAGCATTTTCTTAAACTACTGCACTGGTACAAGGCAGCAGTGGAGGAGCCTCACATTAATAACTTGTAATATAAACACGAAAAGAGACTCAATCCAAAGGAAATGCCTTTGTCAAAAAAGTTAAATTAATTGGATTAGTAAAAGTTAAATTAATTTGATTAAATTAGATATATTTGAGGACAGCTCTAAAAAGCAAATACTAAAAAAAGCTATCTCATAGAACGAGTAAAGAACGAAAAGCAGAGAAACATTCAAGTGTTACAGATAGCTACACATCTCTAACTACTCACCTAGCAATTTATATGTTCCCATATTATTTACTAACATGCACATGCACCAACCATCTTTAGATCTCCACAGCTAAACCAATACTGCATATACATTTACATTACAAACATGTCCAATAGCTCAGGCTGCATTTAGAATACACCTATTGCCCTACTGCTAATATTAGACACACTGTCCAGCTAAGCCAGATATAATTATTCCTAATGCCTGAGTCATTAATCCCTTTACACCCACAAGAAGAGACAACTTGATGACAAATACCAGCTTGTCCTGGTTTTTGGATCACACTACTACATCTTGAATAGATTTTGGTTTGTTACTTCTCAATGGCTACCAACAAAAAAAACTAAAATGAAAAAACAAACAAACAAGCAGAAAAATAAGCCAAACAAGTCCTCCCACTTTCAGTGACAAAGTGACTGCTGAGATGACAAGAACCATTCTCTTTTTCATATCAGACTTTACAGAGCAAGTTTTCAGACTCTGTTTTTTCCACTCTGTAGCATTTCTTTTTCCATGTTCTATCCTTTCCATTATATGCTTATTTAAATATTATGAAAAAAATAAAGCTATGCAAAACAAGGCAACAACAGGATTTAAAACATCCAGTGCATGGAGCTTTTTTCTTATGGCTTACAAAAGGTAAATTCCTCTATACAGAGGAGTATAAGCATATAGACAACGTGCACATAGACTCAATATTCCTTTCTCTGCAGATTGTATATGTCATGTATTGTTAGTTGGGGAGAGGGTACTGATAGTAAAATTTGTTAAACTGCAAAGTAAAACAAGTGATCTGCCTTTTTTTTTTTTTTTTTCTGGTTGCTTTTTTTTAAACTTATCACTATTCTGAACCCATATCTCTTCGACTTTGCACTGTACAAATCCATTGTGAATGGCTGTGCAAGAATTACAGCAAGATTTAAGGGTTTTTCAGGCTTGTATTCCACACTAAATCGGATTATAAGAAAATATAGATAAAGCACTGGAATGCAAGTCTTTTTCCACTTTATGCAAAGTGGTGATTCAGCTTTCTCCAAGGATTTGCTGGTAGAGGCCAAATCTGTATGGAGATAGATTGAAGGAAAAACTGAACAACAAGAACAAAAAAAAGAAAAAAAATTGCCTGAATGAACAAGCCACTGGAATTCAGTAACTCATAGGTTAAAATTACTCTTGCCATTGTAGTGGCAAGCCTTGGTCATGATACAGAGCAGTTGTGGCTCTCACTATATGTATATATATCTCTCACTATATATAAACTGAGAGAATGAAAACTCATGCACTGAATTAAAAATATAACACTCTAAACTCTCTGCTTTCCAAGCAGGGGAAATCACTAAGTGTCCTTCCTGCTCAACTTATCTTTCAGAAATGTAGCAAATAAAAACAGGTCAAAATATCTTCTTCATCCTCAGCATGTTAGAACTTTAGTATAATGTATTGGTCATCAGCATGTAGGAACTCCAGTAGCACGAAATACAAATGGGGAACACACATGCGTTTTTCAAACATCAGTGCAAACTTTGAAAGGCTTTTGTGTGATAATGAAATCTCTTTGGCGCCTGGTGGGGGGAGGGGGGGGGATATTTTTGAGAAAGACAACGATGAAGAGAAAAATAAATGTATTTTAGACAACATAGAACAAATTCTAAAACCCTTTAGCTATGCCATTTCCCACTTGTGACTACGGCAAAGATGCTAAGATGGCCATATGGTCAGCTCCTGACATCCCCTTATGTTAATACACTTACCAGTATTAGCCAGAATTACAAATTTAATAATCATCAACAACTCTGCTCTCATTTACATTCAGTGCATCATCCCTACCTTGCAGGACCAGACACTTTTCTCTAACATTTTGTGAGGCTCATCCCCCAGAGTATATTTGGGAAAAAAAAAATCATCAGCTAGACCAGCTGAATCCTTTGGCATTTTTATCCTCCTGTCTATGACTGAAAAGCTGGAATCAATAACACTAATGCACCTTCTGACCTCATAGCACATATTGGAAATAATTTTTTAAAAAGAAAATATTCACTGATGGGGTTAGCAACACCATACTGATCAGAAATAGTTAAGACTTGCATCTCTCAAAATCATCAAGAAAAGCAGCCCTATGAGATGGGGTTACAGCTGGGCAAACAGACAGATGAGCCCTGTGTCTGAGGAAAATGGATGCTGATTACTTACGATTCTATAGGGAATAAATACTTTTTTCTATTTTAAATATTCAGTCACTTAGTTCAAATTAAACAAAATGAGGGCTACAGCAAAGATTTTTCAGCCTCTCGGTGCTGAAAGCTCGAAGCCTTGATAAATTCTTGTCACACCTCTTCCTCCCTTCCGCAAAATGAGAAAAATTATAACACACCTCAAGGCAGACAATGCTACATGTAGATTTTTTGTGTGGTTTACTTCACATAATACTATGCAATGCTCTGAAACCTTTCAGCAATACAAACACAGGTCCTGAGAGTTGAGTTGTAATCAGAAAATTGCTTGTCCTGCAGAAATGGAAAAATGATTTGATGGCAGCCAACTCTTTTCAAAGATAGAACTTTCTCAGTAATCTGTAATTCCACAGTAATTTACTAAAAATGTCAGGATGTCTCCGAGCACAAACAGTAAATGCAAATTGCTACCTAATCTAGCAAGACATTGCTCATGTCTGAGAGGGTGCTGAGAGGTCCCAGACCTCCCTTGCATTCAGCAGATGGCAATGGTGCTCAGGACCTTGCAGGATTAGCCCTTAATTCAAAATTGAATCCTCTAATAGTGCTATGCCACCATGGACGCAGCATGAAGCAAAAAAATGAAAATGATGTTGAGAAAGAAAGGTCAATGAAAAAAAAGAACATCGATATATAATTTGCTGCTAATGTATTAAAACAATTATAGTAGTTATGTCACCTAACCACCGAGGCACCAAGAAATCAATGCACAAAGGAATAAAGAGCAAGACATTTATTTCTGGCATTAGGTTAGAAAACTAAAACACATAAGGGCAAGGTATTTAACTCGTACAACCACATTTTTTATTAGAGCACAAAAGTCAGAACTGGGAATCACTTCTAAGGTTATCTCCCAGAAATTACTGGTAGTATTTTAACATCTGCAGAATGAATCAAACACATTCTGTCTGGTAAGGTCAAAGATCCTCCTAAAGTTGCATTCCAGTTGCTGCTATCACATATATTGGAGCAGTTTCTTATTTTGTTGGAGGGACAAAAAGCCCTGAAACCACAGGCAGAGAGCAAATGTCAAACTTGTCCAGCTTTAATGAGACACTAATTTTCCCACACAGAAATCTGAAGCTCTCTTTTTTCCCCCAGGGAGGAGGGAGCCCTGGTGATTCATGTGCAGCTATAATGGTCAGGGTTACTTGAAATTATTGGACAAATCCTCTATGCCTAATACATTTTGAAGCATTAGAAATGTTGCCTATAGCAGTCACTCTAAAGATATTGATACTTCTTGTTAAAAAAGTGCCTTTGACTGCTGCAACTAAAACACTGAAGCTTTCCATGCAGTGAAACTTGACAGCATACGGAGGTATTTTAATGCACATGTGAAATGTGAAATCCTCACACAAGCAGAAGGCAGACACTCCTTGTTCATATCAGGCATCTCCCAAAGTACTTGAGGAGAAAAACCCATCCTCTCTTTCCATCGATTGATTAAAATAAGCCAGCCAGAGCCAGACCCGGATTGCCTGGAGCAGCAGGACAGAGGATGAAAGATTTAATGGTTCCCTTTCATCCTTCTGCCTGCAGACCAGCTGCCTGAGCACAGCCTGCTGTGATGTGCCCTCCTGGGTTTGCACCTCCAGCTTGCACATCGCCTGGCACCCCAGGCACCGGTGTGGCTCAGTGAAAGTTGTATGAGCAAGTACAAGGCAAGGTTCTACTTTTCTTCTTCTGTCTTGCACAGGAACTTCTTTGCATCAGTGCCATCACCCTCCTCCCCAGGCAACCAAGGAGACGCAATATCTCCAGCCTGGACCCCTCAATGGCACAAGTTCCAGGTGCCACCGACAGCTGTCACTGCCTCAGTGGTGCCAGCAGGACAGGACTTTTTGTTGCCTGGTGGCAGCACAGCACACAGCCATCCTCCAGCAACTGACAGCAGTGCACAGAAAGGGGCTGTACCCTCTCTCCCCTCTGCCACTGGAAGCCTGGTCCTACCAAATGGGTGCTCTAAGGCACCTTTAGGCTGCTCAAGACTTTTGCCTGGTCTGCCAGTGCAGCACACATTCCAGTATAAAAGGAACTTGAAAATCAGACATTCAGCTTTCAGAAAGTTAACACAGAGGAAGACGCACTTAATCTTTATTCTTTTCATCTTTGCTGTCCAACACTTATATGGCATTGAAGAATAACCAAGTTTCAGGTTCAGCATGTCTTTGTCATTGCTGAATTGGTAAATCTACTCCTAGGAAACAGTAATCTTCAAATCTAATATTATATATAAGCATTAAAAAAATCACATCTTCAAAAAATGATTGTAAGTTCCTAATCTCTATACCATCGAGATGCTTTAAAATAGTCTGCTTCTCAGTGACATTTCTGAGAACATGAGCCCAAACTTTCTGTTTACAATCCAAAAATAACATATATATTTGGGGATATATATTTAAATACTCTTAATTGGCATTATTTTCAAGTTGAGACTATTAGCCCCAAAAGGCTTTACTTCAAAATCCACTGTATTTGGACAACATCCAGTCCAGCAGATTATGACAACTACAGTATAGTGACCAGAATACATTCCATGCTGGTACATGACACGGGGAAAGGACAGGTCAAACTACACGGGGCAGTGCCCCACCTAAGCTCCGCAGGTCAGGTACAATGCCTAGACTTCAGTGTGCAGTGTTATCCCATCACCTGCTGCTAACTGCTTTCCATACAACCAGAGGGACAGCTCCCTCAGGGGAACAGAAGTGTACTGTGTATTTTTAAAAGTGTTTAGCAGGAAGCTTTGATCTATTATTTTCCCCCCTACAAAGCAGCAAGGGGAAATTTCTTTGTGCTTCAGCCCAAGGAAGGAGATATAAGGAGTATCTTGTTTGCCCCTGGGAGCCAAATTATCATAAATATGCTAAGCAGCGCAAGCTCCCCAACATGTGGCACTGGAGCATGTGCAATAAACATCACAGTACCTCTTCAGGGAAGCCTAGCACGACAAAGCCTCCACCAGCAAAACGCTCCTGGCTTCTGCAGATTTGACAGAAATGCCTACAAAGGGAACGATGGCATTTTCGTCCGAGCAAGAACTGTTTGATTTGGTCCAAATCTCTGTACAAGACGGGAATAGCATGCACTAGACTAATGAACAGACCACACATTTCTTCCAGCACATGAAAGGTCAAGTGGTGGGAAATTTTTGCTGTATTGGGTCACACACACTAGGTTAGGGTCTTGCATACACAGCTGTGGCCCACTGTCATGTAACCTCAAAAGCAGAGGCTCACTTAACACCTTCTCAAATACAGAGGCAAAAGGCCCAGCCAGGGTGCTGCATGGCTGTGACATCTTACAGGCTCTGCTGGGGAGGGGGCACAGGGGAGGGAGGAATATATCTGGCAAACCCCAGAGGAGACCCAGACAGACACTGGCATACTGCAATGTCACAGCTGCACTGGAGGATGCCACTTCCAGCATTTTGCCCAGGGTGTACAATACTTCAGGCTGATGGGCAAACAATCCTCAGATCCTGCTGAAATAACGTATGCAATGTCTAACAACACACGTACAACGTGGCAGAGGGGGATGGCACAAGGAACACGACATCCAAGAGAACCCAAAAACCAAACAGGGCCATACTTGCATCTTACATTTCCACACCTGTCTTCCTCCCCACTCCCCAGGGCAGCGAAGCACAGCTTCACAGTATAAAACCAGAACAATGAGCACCAGAACACTCATAAGGCAGCTGCATTTTGCTTCCCCATGTGGTAAATGCGTTCCAAAAAAATCTGATGAGTTTCATGATGGTGGTATTAAAATGCATTGTTACACTAATTGTAGACTTATTTATAAGATATATGTCCTTAAATTATGACCTGAAGTTGTACTTGCTACACTGAGACACTCAAGTCATTCCAGTGACAGGTTAACATGTAATTAAAGACAGCTTTTCTCTTTATTATTACTACAACTTAATGGAAGACAGCAATAATAAAATGCCTTGCACAGAGTCTACATATGTACTAAAAACATCTAAAAACTTCAAACTATTGTGTTTGTCAGTACAACCCTGTGCTGACAGCTGAATGAAGAAATCACAAAGGTTCTTGCTTGCACTGTTTAAATATTATAGAGGGGTAAGACACGAGGAACAGATATTATCCAGAGTTCAGCTGCTTGTAAGTATTAAAACACCTGCATGTGCATGTTTTCCTGTGGCAGCTGAACTGTGTTTGTGTGCAATTTGGATTCTTGCAATACACAGCATCTCAATGCTACACTTAGAAGACCTTTATTTTCATAATTTTCAAACTATTTACACTCATTGGGGAGTTCAGCATTAGATCCTTGGTTCAGCTGTACCATAATCACTCAGGGGTTTTTATTTGATGGCCTTGCTTATTTCAGTTAAATAAAGTGGAAATACTAAGCAATTATAGATGAAAGCACAGTGGGGTAATTTTCTAAAGGTTTATATGCACTTTTGCCATTATTTCGGATTTTTAGTGCTATTTATGGATTCAGTCACAAAAAAAAAAAAAAATAGATGCAAAACAGTTTTCAGATAGGCATAACTTTGGACCGGTATAGTCCAGCTTTCTTCCTTTGTATCTTTCTTTTCCAAGTCTTATGAGATGCTGTGTTTTTCATGCTCACACTGGAAAGCATCTAATGCAAGAGATGCATTCTGTACTTCTTCGATTTTTAGCCCTCCATCAAGACAGCCAGCTGTCTCCTGGACTTCACAGGGCACAGGGCTGACTGGTAAACCCCACCTTTCTGCACAAGCATACACAAATCTGACGCAATGATAAGGAAAAAGATAAAAAGCACAAACTGCGGTAACAGATAAGCCCCTGTATTAAACGGTGCCTCTTGGATCATCTGCTCTATGACCATGTTTCATCACCACAGCACCTGGCTGTGAGTAGTGCTCATTGCCATCTTTCATTTGTATAGCTCTTTCAGGCCATAACTGCCAGCACAGTTTTCACAAAACGTGCTTTATTTTTCCAGTGTATAGAGAAAAGGAGGCAGATATGGGGTCAGGAGAGGGGGGGAGGTACCTGCCAAGGCTGAGTACACAAACTCACTGTCCCGTGCAAACAACACCAATGCTTTTGGCTAACACCATCCAATCTGTCAGATGGTGATCCCACTGCAACTTGCCTTTGCCTATCAGTTTTTCAAACCCTCTTCAAATTAAATAGGCTAACAGCATAATTTCTCCTTTTTTTTTTTTATTAAACTGATTTGCTTATTCAATTAGTCATTAAAGGCAATTATAAAAAATTATTTTTTCTTACTAAGAAGCAGCATGCTTTCCATATCACCATCAGTTAGCCCATGGGAAATCATCAATTATGTGATGACAGTCTCAGACTGCAATCACTTTCCCATGGCTGCAGCCTGGTAAACACTTCTGCTAGGTTTAACACTTCCTATAGCTTCTTTCAGGTCACAAAATAGTGAGCATGTATTTATTGTTCCTAAAGAGCCTGTCAGAGAAGGTAGCAAAGCATCTTAAAGGAAGACTCTGAGGATCACATACCACCCTTCAGCTAAATGAATACTTCGTATATAAGAACATATATTTGAAAGCAATTTTCCATATCGGTTTTTAGAAACACATCACTGATTACAGTAAACATACAGGAGCTGGAATTAATTCCATTAGGAGCTGCTGTTCTGAAGAAACAGTAGCCCACATCCCAGAAGGACAATGAACTATAATATGCAAGCTCATTTAATCACTGTATCCAATTACAAGGAGGAATAAATCATCGCACACATGCCTATGTCTGAATTTTAAAAAGTACATAGATCATGAATAATAAAGCCAAATGCTGTGAATCTCTGGATTCAGAGATTAGCAGGGGAAGTGGTGCATTCACTTTCCACTTGAAATTTTTTGTTCCATTGATCATACAGAGCTGACATTCTCTGCAGTAGAGGACACAAAATTCTGTCATTCACCTCAAGGGAGTTTGTGTATGGTCTAACAACAGACCTCCCCAGTCTCTCTGCCCTGCTGCACACCCAGGACTCCCCTAAGTAACCACGGTTCAGAAGAGGAGCTACCTTTCTTCCTAACACTACAAATAGCAGCACTCTGGGCAACTGCTCCTACCCTTTTCTGTAAACTCCCTCATCCCAGACCTACATGACCATACGCTCCATGAGGATCTGAATCCTCTCCCTTTGTCAAGAAAACCCAGTACAGCAGTTTCATGCAAAGCTGATGGCATTTTCATGTTTTCCAGATGCTTTTAGAAAGCTGTTATCAAATATTTATCATTCTTTGTAATCAAGAACAGGGTTGTAACTTCCCAAATTACATCTTACTAACCTTGACTCCCTGAACAAAGTTCCTATCCATTAAACTATGATGTTACAACAAATGTCCTATGGCCCATTTGCATGTCAAAACCCTCAGCCCAGAAGGGAGATTAGATTCTCATTAATAATAACACGATCTGTACTCACACATCAAACAAAAAACCTGTTCAAAATATTTACATAAGCTGCACAAGCAGCCCATGACATATTTGCCCGGAGAGATGGGTCATCATGCTGGAGACGGTAACAAATTTCCCCTCAAGCCAGCGATACTACACACACCTCAGGTAAATGCCTTCTTTGCAAAGGGAGAAGCCCAGTTTCAGCTGGCAGAGACCTTCCCTTGTCTACGGGTTTAGACTTCGCTGTCCAACATGCCCAGGTTTCCCAACTGATCACATCCCAAAATTTCCTTGCGGTGCTTTGGGGCTCCTGTCCACAGCACACCTCAGAGGTCCCATGATGGCAATGGCTCCCCAGGGTGTCACACTGCCCAGGGGAAGGGCTTCATGTCCATCAGCAGCACCAGCACCGACGGAGTCTCCAAGGCACTTGCAAGCTGCTGTGGCCTAGGAACCCTACAGTGTGGACACAAGGCAAGCAAGGAGGGAACAGACAGTGTCCCTTTGCTTCCCTAGCCGTGCTCCACGGACATCCAGGGGACAGGACAGCGAGGAATCCGCAGCATGTCCAGGGCTGCCTCCTTGCAACAGGCTGGGCTCCAGCAGGCCAGAGGTCTGCACTTGCTTGTCCATCCTAAGAACCACCCGGCTGCCCCCACGCAGCCTCTTTGTTCAACGCCCATGCAGCTGAAGTGGAAGTGAGGAGGCATTTTGCCTGCTGGGAAGTGGGGTGCATGTGTGTACCTGAATTGCTACATCATCCTGTTGTAGCCTCCCTGCCACTGCTTGATGGCATGTACCAGGATGGAAATTTTCCACCTGCCTGTTAGAGTTAAACTCTACAGACAGCAATGAACTCAGTTAACTTCTACTGACAGTAAGAGGAGAAGCCATAGTCACCTTAATGGGCAAAATGTTTGCATTTGCCCATTCTTGGTGGTTTTCACACTTTGGGGCAATGCTACACGGTTACTGCTGCTTTAAGGCTTTGAATGAAAACCCTTTGACAATGGGGATCTGACAAATGCTATTTGTTTGCGGTTGTTTCTCGCTGTTGTTTGTTTGCTTCCAGCTTGTGGCTGTGCATCCCCCATGATGTTACTAACAGTATTAACAAACAAAATCCCATGGACAAGGCTCCTATGGGGCCGGGAATGAAATCCAACAAGGGTTTCATTATGTTATTGATGCCAGGGCTCTGAATTCATGGCTGGCAAAGAACAAAACCAGGATCTGGCTTTCTGGTTTTAACCACAGTGGTTCCTAGAGAGAGGCCAACCAGCCCTAAATTCCAAGAAATTGATGTGAAGAGGGTTAAAGAAAGGCTGCTTGTGGAATTAGCAGAGCCTTGTGGGCAGTGAGAGGAGGAGGGATAATAGCAGGAGGGGGATGCAGGGTGTAGAAAAAAAGAAAAAAGGAAAGAAACTGAAAAGCAATAAAATGTGAGGTATAAAAGCTTCTAGCAGTCCCAAGTCAGACAGCATGATTCCTCCATGATTACATCTCTCATTCTGGCAATTTATATCTCCATCAAAACTCAAGTTCAAGCAAAGGAATAAAATCACAATTCATGCCAAATGCCGTCGCAAGAAAACCAAAGTTTTTTATTATTAGCTTCCATAAAAATTAGATCCATCAATGCTGCCACTTTATTTGCATTCATCTATCTTCCTCAGACTCTCACCCCAAGATGTTTTTGCACTCGGTGTCCTTGTAGCCATCACATTTTCACTTCAGAGAGAGAAGTATGATTTTGGTTTTAGAAGGATCTCACAAACTTTTCTGAACTAAGACAAGGTCATCTCATGATCTCAGCCTGGCTTGGGAGAGAGTGGTGTGAGCTGCTGCCACAACTACAGCTCACATCGGTATTTTTCACCTCATCTAAAAGATGGGACAAATAATGTATTTTATTGCAGTAACTGATGCTATTCTGAAAAGCTCTTTCTTTCAGTGCCAGCTATACTCCATGACGGTAACTGACATCTCATGAAAAACCTTTGGCTGTCGAAGTGCTGTAATTCTACTCCTATTTCAATCTTTGAAAGGCTCAAAATTGACTTTAAAAAAACAAGCAGGACTGTCTCCAATGCCAACTACCTAGACTCTCCTAAAAGATGCTATACACCCAAAGTAATACCAAACTGGATCAAACCTTTCCCTATAAAAACAGCAACAGCAACGTAAAGCCTGCATTATGAGCTTACCAATTGCAGTTAATGCACAGGGCTTCTGAATCTATGCTCAGCACAGTCTGCTCCATTATCTCCTTTTTTAGACAGGTCCCTCCACTCTCACAAAAGTATTCTTACTACAACCATCTATTCCTATGTACAACAGCCAATCTTCTCCTTTGCCCACTAAAACAAAAACCTAGCAAAACATCACAAACCACAGCACAACACCCTGCCAACCTCTTCCAGCACACATCGAATTTGGCCTTTAGCAGCTGCTGTCACATCTGCTCTTTCTCTCTTTCCCTCGAACATGCTAGAGAAGGCAGCAGCCACTGTTAGGGCAGGGCAGAGCCTGGCTCTGCTGCACCTGGTAATCCAGAGTGTGTTGGCACCACTTTGTCAATGCCCCAGACAGACTTTATCAAGCAATTGCATTTATTCAGCTACACAGCAAGCAGAGGCATTCCATGCTGTAATGCAGCCCAGGGTTCCCAGCTATTAAGGGAGGTCTTAAGAGCCCACAAAAAGCCCATTGGGAAATAGGCAGAAATCTATACCAATTAATGGTTCACAAATAGGTCTTGGGTTGTGGCTTTTTGTTCTTAATCTCCCTGGGTGACCTCTGAGCCCAGGGATTTACAGAAAGCAGTAAAGTGGGAAAGAAAAGGACTGCACCAGTACACTGCACAACCAAGCATCACCTAATGGCAGTAACAGGGAGCATGACAGGGAGCTTAGTAAAGTAACAATAATGGTAGTTTGCCTATAGCCAAAACCAGTCCCACTCTTGCTCACAAAAAGACCAAGGCTGCTACTTCCATAGTACTGTGAAACTGTTTGAACTCAGGGCATGTTAAGAGGGATTGCGGGGGAAGGAGGAATTAACAGCATGAGAGTAAATTTAGTTCACAAGAGGGAAAAAAGCCGCTTTGAAGAACAGATTTCTTTCAGATTCTTAATACACAACCTCAAAGCACAGGTCTGCAGTGAATCCATCCTTCCACTCAGTGGGCGGGGAATGAAGGCGCTCTTTATATTCCTCAGAAAATGTTAATCTCACAAGAAAATCATTGTATTATAGCAACTTGGAGTACTGAAAACACTGGAATTCAAACTCTGAAGACAGTGCGTGAACTGTATTCTTGGACTCAGAGATACAGCAAGCATGTCAAGATACAGTTTTATGTTTTCAGCATTCTTACACAAAAATTTTCCCATTCCATAAAAGCTTTTTTCCAAAAAAAAAAAAATAAAAAAAAAAATATCCAAATTTCAGAGCACCATCTCTCAGTTTTATAACATTTCAGATTCTGCTTTCAGAAAAGAATGCTCTACTGAATCTTGAGAACAAGCTTCCAACTTCACAACCATCATACTAAGTTCTAATAGCAACATAGGAGTCATTAGTGCACAAACACACCTACTTAGGTCAGCAGCTGGGGAATCTCGATGTGATCGAAGGGGAACACAAAAAAAGAGTACCTGGATGACAGTGTCCAGTTTTTCAACAGCTTGCAGATCAGGTTTGATAGTAAAAAGCCTTACGAAGGGAGAAAAGGAGTACAACACTAAGCGGTGAGAATGATAAATGGGGGACCTGTGGTGAAGGGCTCCATGTTTGGGGTTCCTGAAGGACAGGGTGGTCTGTGGCTCCCGCTGAAGGAACAGGATGTGCGGACACTTTATTAGAAGCAGCAACACTGCTATTTCAGTTTTGCAGTTCCAGTTCCTGCTCTCGCAGCTAACTGACCTGCCAGCCCACACACCATCTGTTGCTATTCCTCTTACTCTACTCTCAAAAATCAAGTCCTGTTTTTTCTAGAAATCTACTAGAAACAGCACTTTTTAGACAACTGTACATGTTTTATAGTCAGCTTCAGTGAGCCACATTCTGGGAAAATATGAAGACAGTGCTATATATGGGGGCTGAGAGGATCTAGAAAGCTGTGTCACCTCCGCAGTAGAGGTTGTCCTCTCCCTTCATGTATTTCACTCTCGGTGGTTTGATCAAATTGCTGCAGGGGAATGGATCTCCAGTAGACAGAAGTCAGCAAGAATTACCACAGTTTAGATTCATTTCAGAATTTGGCTATGATTTTTTGCTAAGCTGATGTTGACTTGTTTTGGTTTTGGTGTTCTTATGGCTCACTAGAGGCAGTATGACACCAGCTGCAACAGAAGGGACCTGGCCTGCTGCATCTCCAGACCTGCAGCTGTGGAACTGACCTAACCTCTCGTGTAGCATTTGAGCCAGACAGGGAAACAACCCAACTGGCTGGTGTATCTCTAAGACGACAGGTCTCTTGATGAGAGAGATTTCTTTGGCATGACCTCTGTGCAGTGACTCAGTTTTCCCCTTCAACTTCGTGGCCCTCAGTCCCAACCTTCTGACCTGGGAACACGAGTTACTTCCGCTACATTAGACACTGACCAGCCACATTCGAGTGATTAGAAAAGGATTCAGACTAAGGCAGAAACAAAGAAGCAACCTCTGCTATTCCTTTTACCACTAAAATACAAGAATTTTTATAAAATCTTTCAAGAATTTTTTATCCCTTCCATATACTTCTTGGCTTAGGACCACCAGACAATTAGGAATTATCAAAAGCACCATTCTGGAAAAAGTTCTGTAGAAACACTTTTCAAATATACAAACATGTCTCTTTATGATCTCAGCTACTTAATGCATCGGTTAATTTATATGTATATGACCATATATAATTTCATATATCTGAAATACTCCATTGATTTGATAGTTTTATCACCTAGACTTCCAATGTTACGAGGGCAAAAGGGATGTTACAAATAACTGATTAAATGTCTTTAGGGTTACATTTCCAGCAACCTTACCAAATTCCCAGTGTCATAACATCTTATCTTCCAGGTACCTCATCA
Source organism: Eulacestoma nigropectus (assembly GCA_013397775.1). Classification (NCBI taxonomy): domain Eukaryota; kingdom Metazoa; phylum Chordata; class Aves; order Passeriformes; genus Eulacestoma; species Eulacestoma nigropectus. The sequence continues at coordinate 1,060,645 of VZTE01002848.1, forward strand.
AAATGCTTGTATTGCCCAAGCCTATTTTGCAGTACAACAAATGAACATTTTCTGCCTTTTTTGACTTAAAAGCCTTTTCCACTGTCAAAAGAAAATTATTTTTACCCCTAAAAATGTTCTCCTGATAGACCTACACTTCCCAATTCTTTTCTGCTTGAACAACTAAGATTATCAGAAACTCTGATACTGTCTACAGCGCACATCTTCATAATAAATGGTTTCACACTAGGCTTTCATGACAGCTCCTTATCACTTTCTCACATAGCAAAAGGCGAGAACTGGCAATAATGAATCACAGAATTACAGGGAAAAGACTGAGAAACTGAGAATGCTATGATCCAATTGGCTGTCATATAGAACGGGTAGCTTTTTCTTCTGCAAATTTGACTCAAACACAGAACATTAAACACTTGGGGCTCTACCAGGTATTCTTGCACTGAGTACTAAAAAATGCATTTAGGTGCCCACAGTGCACAATGTGCCTCGATGCTCCTGGGCACACCAAAACCATATGTTTGTCTGATGACTACCTCAGTTACTTTCTCTCCCTGAAAGCGTCTAACTTGCTAAGTGTACCTACAGCATAAAAGTATTTGCGGTGATGAACTGAAAAAATACCATCGTATCTACAAAGAGAGTCCTAACAAGGAATAAGGATGTTTATCATTCCCCATGTTGACTCTAGTTTCCCAGCCATTGGATATAATGGTGAGACAATTCAGGAGCAGCATTCCCAGACTCTGCCTTTCCAAAAGTTTGCCCAAACAAGTTTTAGTGCCCAAGTGCAAATAAATCCTTTTCAGGCTCCGTGTCCTCATTTCTCAGAAAAAACTGTCTGAGCTCTTGACACAAGAGAGCATCTTAGACATATTCCCCTCACTGGCATTTCCCATTATCTTTGGCACTGCAGCATGTGACTGTCTGTCTGTAGTGAATCCCAGACATGGTGCTCCTTCTGCAAGCTGATTCAGCTGACTACTGTGACAGAAAATAATCCTATCAAAGGGAAAAAAAAATTTCCTATTAAGATACCTAAATCTACTTGGCACAAGGTCAAGCCAAGTATAGCAGAGGAGATGGGGTAGCATGGCAATGTACAGGTGGACGGTTAGAGGACGTCAGACCCTCCTATTTGAGCAGAAGCCAGTGTCACTGCTGGCAGCCTTGGTCCCAACTTCACGCTATCCCCAGAGCTCCTGCTTCTCTCGTCCCAGCTTCAGGTTCCACCATGCCATTTGCAAAGCCAATCAGCAGAAATGACTCCCACTCTGCTGCTAGCTGAACTGGTAACTCACTCAGTTGTCCTACCTATCTTATTATAATCTTATATTCCAATTAATTCTTTCCAAACTGCAACACGCTGCATGCAATATGCTGGGTCAGATCAAAGATCCCCATAAAAAGAACCAGGTCTTTGACAGAGGATGCCCAAGGGAAGAAAAAAAACTCAGAAAAAGATAAATACAGATAAATAAATAAATACAGATAAATAAATAAATATCTTTCTCAGACACACCCTCCTATCTTCCAGCAACGGGCAGTGTAGACTTTCCAAATGCTAAGTTGTAATGACATCACTGCAGTGACGGAGTTTTTGCCAGGATTTTGCCTAATTTTGCCTTCCAAATTTTGGCTTCCACAGAATACTCACAACAACAAATTTCACAGTTTAGCTGTGCATTATATCGGAAAATCACTTCTCTTTATTAGTTATAAACCAAATAGTTTCACTGTGTTACAAAACACTTGCCTCACTATGGAGAAACAATGAACAATCTTTACTTCTCACCTTCCCCACGCCATTAATAGATGATCTTGTAGATCACCATATACCTCCTTTACCAAAGTTCCCTTCCTACAATGACCAGACCTAGACTATTTATTCTTAGATATATTTAATCCATAATTCTAATCATCCTTGCTGCCCTTTACTTGATTTTCAACCTCTCTGAGCTGGGGGAGAAGAAGGAATCATATTATACGTTCCATATTTCACAGTTATACAATGGTATAACTACAGTTCTTGCTTGGTTTCCTTCCTAATTAGCCTAAATACCGCTTGTCTTTTTGACCAATGCTGATCAAAAATTCCCAAGAACTATCCACACTATCTCCATAGACCTATTTTCTGCATGATAATAGTCAAGTCAGCACCCTGCTGAATATGTATAATAAGAATTTCCTCTTCTCCATGGTAGAAAAACACATTACTTTGCATTTTTCAAACTTGGATCCCATCTGCAATTTTATCCTGCAGCCACACAGATTTTTATTCCTTTCATCTTTCTTCAGCCATAGGGCTGGTTGGAGGGGCCCTCTCTCAACTTATTTTCCCAGTTATACACTGCCCCATTCCTACTACTTTCACGAGACTAATTTTGAGTTGGATCAGTTTCCTGACCTAGCACAACAGCTCAAACAGGCAGTCAGATGTGGGGATAATAGGGTGTACAAGAACATGATCTTGCATGGCTACCAAAGGTTAAACGATGGGTTTATTTATCAGGAGACCTTCAACCATTTAATAATACCAGCACATGCTGTTACCTCAGGTTTCATCCCACACTCAGCAGCACCCAGTCTTCAATGGCGAATTCCCTTCATTTTAAACACAGACAATTTACTGCTACCTTTCATTTTCTCTCTTTTAAGTAATCATCAGTCCTGAAAAACATCTCCTTCCTGATCAAAACGATCTTTAAATTTCTTTCAGGATTTTTGGCAAGGGACTTTATCAAAAGCATTTGAAAATATGAATGTAAGATACAGGCACACCAGATCATATATATCCTCATGTTCTTTCAAACCTTTAACAGCTCTACAGGACACACAAGATCTGAACTGTCTGCAAGAAAAAAATCCCCAGATTTTCTTCTTCTCAGTATGTTTCTGTATGCATTTCTTCCTTCTGCATCTACTGTACTGCCATCCAATTTCCCAGCACAAATTCTTAACTTCACGCTGAAATTTTGCATTTAATCATACTCCTGCAAGCAAGTCCAGCTCTGCTAAAGACACCAGTCCTTCCCTCCTGCTGTCCTCACCTGCACACCTCTCACTCCCTGCCACTTTCTCCCTGTGTCAGGGGGGCAAACTTTGTCACTGACAGATTAAGAGACTTATCCATCTTAAAACTAACAATTTAGTATTTCCTAGGTTAGTGTCAGCTAGGAACAGCTCCCTACTTGGGTCTGCTACAATCACATGACAGACTGTAGAAGCGCAGAGGCACCAGTGGCAGGAGTGGCTGGGAAAGGCTGAGCTGCGCCTTTCGACTACAGCCACAGTCTATGCTGGAATAATGTATTGATAAAATGACAACCTTATTACTCAGATGTTCTCCAAATAGAACGATTTCTTTTAATTGGCATCACATTTTCCACCTTCCTCCGCCACTCAAGCTGCTTTAAATGATAGATTACATACCACTGTTAGGAGTTCAGCAATTTCATATCAGAGTTCCTTTAGAAGTCTTCGGGGAGTAACATCTGATCCTGATGATTTGCTACTATTCATTTTATTGATTTATTCTAAACCTACTTCTACTGACAGTCTAATTTAGAGATATCTTAGACTCACACTGCATAAAGCAATGGTCCTCTGCAAGAGCCCCCCCAGGTTCTCTCATATTGAACACTGATACATTTCAGTATTTTTTATCTTTTTTGTTATTCTTACACTGATGTGCTGCTAAACTCTTATTCCCCTCCTATGAGCATGGCAGTAATACGCATTTAGCCCACTTATTTTACCAAATCTTCCTAAAACTTCAGGGAAAAGTTTAAAAAAATCCCTCAAAATTATGACTGACAACATTTCATTATGAAGGACCGTTAAGAGGAAGGGTTAGCAGGCATTTATTCTCTCCATCCTAAAACCTGGAAGGTAGGATCACAAAGTGTTGGGCAAATATTTATCCTCGTTGACATCAGTCCACATGCATCAGATACACTTACACTGACTGTGTGACAGTCACAGGAGCACATTTTTCAACACCTTTTAATCATCAGTGAAAAGCAAAGTGAGCAAAAGACCTAACAACATCCTTCCTAACTAAGAAACAAAAAATATCAAAAAACAACCAGACCTTTTTTTCTTGGAATATTAAACAAAAGACAATCTAGAAAAGGCAGAACTGAATCCCTTTTTCACAACTTCATTTAGCAGCTGGCTACAGCCAGTTCATGCAAGATAGTACCATTCTCCTCCAAGGTCACGTACAGCTCTGCAGAGGGTGCCACTGCCCAACATCACAGCGGTGTCATTGGTGCAGTGTAGAAACAGAATGTATTAAACAAAAGCAACTCTTACTACATAGCACTTCTAGGACAAATAGACATGGTCTGAAGGCCCGTCCTAGGTGGTACGTTATGATCCTAAAGGTAAAACTGCATCTGTGTGACACGGGAGTTCCCACTAATCCAAGGGTCATGCACAGTCCCAGATAAGGTGACACAGCATGGCACAGAGGTCATTCCTCCTTTCTTTTCCTACTCCAATGAAATCCAAACCATACTTGCACTTTTCTGCCTCTCTTTTAGCTACGTCATGAGGATTTGTCCTCTTTTTCTGCCCCCTTAATCTTTCTCCAGGCCCTCCATCATTTGCCATCCCAGCTTCTGCAATAGCCTAACAGAACTGTCATGCCTCCTCCTTGTCACAATCCCTTTCATCCAGTCCACTACAAAGATACATCAGTTAATACTGACATCACCATGTTGCTCCAGTCGTACCATTCCTAGTTTATTTCCTTTCTCCAAATCACCCTTTCCCTCTGCCTCTTGCTCTCAAAGACCTTCACAAATGAATCTCTTCTCTATTCATTCCCTAAAATGAATTCCTTAGTAGGGAGGTAAAAGACGTATGGTGTCAGCAGATGCAATGGGGGAGACTGTTCTACTTCAGCAATGTTCTGCTTAAGCTGCCTGAGAGAGATGACCCAATGGACTGAAGGAAATGGTCTGAGCGATCCAGGCAGGCCTGGAGTAGTAGCAGTGGACGTGACAATCGCTACATCATTCCAGAGGCTGCCAAACACTGAACGCAACCACCACAAGGCAAGACAGTGTGTCTGAACAGAGACCGGTTGGAGGACACTCCAAAGACGACATCAGGATAATATGTAGAGAAGGAAATGCTGCTAACATCCAAGAAATAGAGATTTTGCATAAAAGAACAACGATCCTGAAATAAACGGTGTAGTCAATGGGAAGGGATTAGAGATCCTGAGACGCTAAGATTCAGCCTCTTGTAGATTACTTGTTCAAATCCCCACCCTTGATGAGGATTAGCCCAGGAGGTGTGTCTTGCATCTTCCGCCTAGATATTGACATATTTGAAGTGTATCACTCTATTCGGTTCTTAAAACCTCAAACTGCACTCTAAAATATACACTTAGGAGACATTGCCCAGTGATTCCAACCACCTTAGAGATGGATGGCTCAGAAAAGTTGTTTGTTACAGAAATTTAAAATTTCCATTCATCTCACGGTAGGAAACAAGAACAGTCTTCTTGGGGGTTGGTACCTTACAGGTTATAGTAACTCAGTGAGATGAAAACTTCCTCCCTTTGAGATGGAAGGCTGGTAAGCCTTTGTTAGTGGCAAGCCCAAATTTAAGGTGATGTCCCAAGAGCTTGCATATTCTCCCTGACATAGTCATCACAAAAATCCCTCAGTCATTAAACAATTACTAAGTTAAGCCTAAAGAGTGTTGCAAACCTTGGGCTTTCCAGACATCCTGCCTATGGAAGTAACCAGAATAGACTAGTCTAGCTTTACAGATTGCAGTACCCTCTTCAAGCGTCCTCAGTTGCTAAAATAGTGCTCTGTTATGTCACAGGCACTGGGATAACTCTTCAGGTTGGGTCCCCCACCTGTTTATTATAACAGAGTTTATTAAGCTGAGTGCTTAAGGTGTCTTGCTGCAGGTTTACCAGCAGCTAAAGGAAGCCTTGGAGACTGGGCTGGACCCCAGGAAAATGTTTTCCAGACCAGCCCCATAACTTGCTTTACGCTCTCAGGTGCAAGTGGTATCTGCTGGCTTGGGCTAGAAAATGGAGGATGGCGCATCATTCAGCCACATCGGTGTTTATCAAAGGCGGTGTTCCATGACCACGCCAGCCCCAGGACAGCAGAATTTTTTGTTAACAACCATAGAGGGCTGGAGTTATGATTCGGTATACAAAGGGTGGGAATGAAAACATGCAGAGCATCCCTCCTTGGGAAGCAGTGCAAAGGGTCAAACAGAACAACAGCCCCCGTGCACCAGCAAATGTAAGAACAGCCCTTTCTCATGTTCTTTACAGACAGTAAGAAGGAAACTGCATTGGGGGCTGCAGGGAAAGCAAGAGGCCACGGAAGTCATCCTGGAACTGGCAAACAGACAGCAGGAGCAGCAGCTGGGTACAACAACATCATCCTTTTATGTTCCGTGAAGCTATGCCTGCTAAAACACAAGCCTGCAGGGCTCTGCAACTCGATCGTTCTCTGAGATGGGCCAGATTGGAACTAGAAAAAAATACAAAACCCAGCAAATCCAAGCAACCAAACGGCAGAAGGATGCCTTCAGGTTCACATAAAGCTGTATATATGCACAGTCAACATCCCATACTTCCTCATGCTGAAGACAACTGAGTCTGCCAAACAAGCTGGTAAAAACCATTACGGGGCATCCCCCTCATAAATCACTGGGAAATAACTCCTAGAGTCTTTCATTGATGAAGTTCTGTATTACCAGATTAATAAAGTCAGAAGAAAATGGTATCTGAGGAACGACCCTTGAGGGAGTGGAGGGCTGCTGGACAAGGTTTAGCACGCATCTTTGTGATGGCAAAAAACCGAAGGCACAGCTACTTTGTTCTGTCCCTGGGATCCGGTTAACCCTGGCTACAGGGCAGAGCCTAATTGTTTCTTTCTAAAGGAGTTAGGATAAGGCAGAGGTGAGGGGAAGCTAATCAACCTTTAAATACTTTACCATCTGCTAACAACCAAGCAAGTAGTGGTTTAACATTTGCTTTGAGGACAGTTTACCAGCCCCTCCATACAACAATAAGACCAGGCTTAGGAACAGCCTCTCTGTGATGTGAGGGAGAGAGAGCAAAGAGGAAAAAAAAAAAGGTAATACATGAGAGGATGTATACAGCATCTAATGCTTTATGTAAGGAGTGCTTTGCATTTACAAACACCAAAATATAATGCATATCGCTACTGAAAATATCATTGTTTTCCAGCAAGATTGTAAGCTTATAAAATAAGATGAAGCGGACTATAAAGACTGGCAGCTGATGTTCCCCAATCTGTGTGTGATAAACATTAATGGGAAAACTTATTCTGGATCCAATATTTGACCTTAAGAGGCCAGGGAAGGATCCTCACTACACTGCCTAAGAGCTGGTGCAAGTAAATTACACCCATAACTCGCCTAGTGCAACTGTGGAAGGAAAACAACCATAGCCTCTCCCTGCACTAAATATTAATGTCTAGGCAGACAAAAGCAGCACTAGGAGCACTGTAATAATATCACTGGCAGACACTCTACATGTTTCTTTGGGGCACTGGCACATCAGCACTAGGAATATGCCTATTGTCCCATATGAAACTAATGTCTTGTTCTGAGACATTCCTCTGGGAATTACAGATGTTATTTATATTTTCAGACATTTAAAAGGATTAAAGTGTGTTTATTCTCAGTAATCTCATTTGTAGAGAAAGATATATACAGGAATCAGGAGTAAGTATTTTAACCCTATTGGGGATGACCAAATGCACAGCGACATTGGCAGCCACCTACCCTCCTCTCCAGTATTTAGGACCTCTGAAAGTCTCACTAGCCTGGCCGCTTCCATTAAAACTATCTATGAATTGCAGGTTACAGGCACTTCTGATAAACGACTCCATGAGCTCCTGGTGACAGCAAGCTGTGCATATAGCCAAGAGATCCACCTGAAAATTAAACTGCATGTCAAGTAGCCCAATTCATATAAAATTGCTCTAGGCTGGAATAAAATATTTCTGGTTGAAGACACACAAGTAGAGTACTGGGCGATACGCTGTGCCCTGGGCTATGAGGAAATTTATAAGCCATTTTTACGAAACAAACGTGCCAAAGTACTGGGGTGGTAGCAAAACGAGTAGCGGGCCAGGAGGTGAGGTGCACTGCAAGCATCCGGATGGACACAGGAACAGCTGCAGGCTATGAGGGATGGCAGCCCTGCCCGCAGAGAGACGGTGCCGTACAAAGCCCGCCGCAGCCTGCGCTACCCCGGCGGCAGCCAAAGCCAAGGTAAACCGGCTCAAGTTGCTGCCGAGCGGCTCCGGTACCGCCGGCGCTCCTGCCCCGGGGCCGGTGCTGCTCCGACACCTCCCGGCTGCCGCGCCACACTCGGGGGTTCCTGCCTGCATCGCCCCGGCTGCACGCCCGGCTGGCAGCGGCTTTCGGCCAGGGGTCCCCGGGAGCGATCCCCGCGCCGCCCCGCTCTGTCGGCACCGGGACCGGCACCTCTCCCCCATTCCCGGCCGCCGCCGCCTCCCCGCCAGGCTCTCTCCTTACCCGTCTCTTTGTCCTGGGCGGCTTCCAGGTGCAGGTCGCTGAGGAGATGCTCCAAAATCTTCTCCGGCGTCCCCGACACCACCACGTATCTGTCGGAAAGCAGAGAGTCCCCGGAGTCATCCTCGGTGGAGGACTGCGAGCGGCTGCTCCACTCATCCTCCTCGTCCTCCTCGTCGATATACTTGAAGTAAGGCACGTCGAAGGTGGGCAGCGGCCGCTCCCCGCCGCGGCCCGCCAGCGCCTCGGGCACCCGCACCCTGCCGCTGCCCATGGCGTCCCGCTCCCTGCGCGCCGCCGCCCGGCCCTAAGCTCCCCCCGCGGGGGCCATCGCCCTGCCGGGGGCCG
>VZTE01002848.1:1069583-1101702 GCA_013397775.1 Eulacestoma nigropectus
CCGCCGCCGAGCCCGGCCCGGCCGGCCCAGCCCCGCACGCCCGGAGCCGCGGAAGCCTTACCTCCCGCGCCGCTCGGGGGCCGGGCTGCGTGACCACACCTTCCGCAGCACCAGCGCCGCGCCGGCCGCCTCCCGCGCCCGCTCGCCGCCGCCTCCATCGTCCACCTTCCGTGCGCAGGGGGAGAGGGACAGAGAGAGCGCGGTCAGTGCCCGCCGGGGCCGGGGCTGGGGCTGCCGTCCCGCCGCGGCCGCCACCCGGGGGGCCGCTGCCGGAGGCCTAAACTGGGGAGGGGGCTCTTTGCACCCCAGGACAGGGAGGCGGAACGGGCTCCCCTTTGTGAGCGGCACTGGGCTCCGTGTGTTGGATTTTAACTCACAGAAGCCAGTGGGAGGGGGGCTTTGAATTTGCGGGTTTCCTTGTCCCCAAGGTGATAGCTTGCTTAATTCCCAGACAGTCAAACAAAGCAGGGGACAGGTAACAATAGTCTGAAAGCGGCAAGTGCTCCCGAGCACGCCACTAATACAGAGGCAGAATACACCTTCTGTAAAGCTTCTCTCCTGTACTTCAATAAAGGCAATAAAAGCAGTAGGGCGGGCATGCAATCTTTGCCTCTGATTATCTCGTAAAATACTCCGTGTACGGGTCTCCCTTCTTTTCAACAACTTTTTAACTTGGGAAACAAACACCCCCACAGAAAGTTCAGCCCAGTGACCGTCCTGTGCGTGAATCTTGGCTAAGCTGCGGTTTTGGACACCGACTTTCTCCCTCCCTGCTCCCTGAAACTGAAGGGAGCCGAACCATCATCCATTTGTGCACACGCAGCCCACATCCCCAGCGCAGCCAAAGGCAGCTGACTGAGCAGAGCGGGAGATGAGGGCTTGCTGCTGACTGAGCAGGGCGCATTGAAACACGGCGGCTGCCGAAGAGCGGCGCGCGGCCCCCTGCGAGATCCTCCTGGCAGATTCAGTCACCGGAGAGTGAGCGACACAAAAGAGGCAGCTGTTTCAGTGCAAGTACATCCAGTAGGTGCTGTTCCTCTAGTTCTGACCTGGTTTAGTTGTATTGTTCAGTATGTCAAACACACATAGGAAGGCTATACATGTACTACCCAAAGAAGAGAAAACAGCATTTGTACATCAAGTGTACAGTAAGTATCCAGTAGTGAGAAAGACTTCGAATGGGTTACAAATTGCTGAGGAACAGAGCTACCTTGGCAAAACAAGGGAGAGAAAACACTTTATGATTCCTGTTTATATTTTTATTTCTTATTCTAAGACCTAGTGAATCTGACTGCTACTTGTGGTTGTCACTGTGGTGTAGGCATGCCCAAAGATGCAGCCCCTGCCCTGAAGAAGTTTTCTTTATCAGTAAAGAACATGTAGAATTGATCTATTAAATTTCTGCAAGGTCAGACATACAGGTACTGAGCCAATTAATGTCAGATATTCATTGTAACACTCCCAGGAGACATTACTGAGCAGCCGCATTACAGGAATACTGATGCATAATTGTAATCTTCCATTTCACTGGCCGTGGTTTTTTGTTGCCTACATATTTGAAAAACTGCAATGAAAGAAGCAGCAAAAGAGAAGGAGAGGAAGAACAAGAAACAGGGGCAGCATTAAAGCAATTCAGTAAAAGGGAGATTTACCCAAACAAATAAATCGCTCTATTTCTCTGTCTCTTCTCTGGCATTTCCATCCTCTAAAATAGCCTTGATCCTCATTTCCCTGTGCTCACTGACATTCCAAACTGCAGCACATACGGAGAATGTATGTGATGTATGGTACTGTATTTGTACAAGCCATCTATTTCCTCATAGATGAGAATGGATTTTAAGCACACTCATAATACATTACATACATGAGCAGCTGGCAGCAAGTCAACAGGGAGCACTGGGAGGGAGAAAGCTCTCTCACACTGAAAGGACATAAACAATGGTTGGTGTGGAAGATGGTGTTTCCCCTTCAGCATCTCACTAGGCAGAAATATTTTCAAAAAACCTTTGGAGTAGATGTTTGCAAATTTACAGCATAAAGTGCCCCAATGGTAAAATTTTCATAAGCCTCTTCCTCTTGTCCTTGCCTCTTTTAGCAATTTCAAAGAAGAGAAAAATCAATCTATTTTATCAGGAAAGACAAAAATTGGCCAAAACTAAGGCCAATTGGGTTCAATTTGGATTTTCATTACCTATAATAAATATTTCCCTCCAAAAAGGAGAGGAATAGAGAATTTCTTTATTTTGCTATCTTACATCAAAAGCAATCTCACTTTAAGGGAAGAATTATTATTTCATTAAACCTCCACTTATACATGACATATTTTTGTTTTCAGTCAGGCCCTTTAATCATACAACAAGCCACAACAATTAACCTGAACAAAGCAAAGCACAAAGGCCAAGTCCTACATATTTTCACAAGTTCCAATTTCAGTACAGAAACTACTCTAAAATGACACCAAGGCACGCTTCATTTATCAGAATCTGGAATGGTCCGTGAAATAATTCTTGCTGGAAGAAAACCGGGCTGCTCTCAGCATGCTCCGTATAAATCCAGCGGCAGATGAGAAGGAGGATGCAAGGGGCCCCCAAGTGACAGTAGTGTGTACTGAAGGGCAAGGCAGCACCCAAGCCGAGACCCTGAAAGTCAGCAGACTGGCTCAAGAGACGTTCTCATCACGCTTCCAATTAACAACGAAGCCTCCCATAACTTTTCCAGACCTTCACACAGCCCTTGCAACCTGCGCCGGCCATGCAGGGGCACAGCGGCACAGCATTACCATCTCTCATTTTATGGGCAGGCAGAAGAATTGGGGCAGAGAGGCCACCACGGAACCCCAGTTCGCTTGGCTGATGCTACACTGGCACCTGGGCTTGGAGCCCCTCACGCTGCCTATCTGATATTTACTTTGCTCCAGTGCAGTGGGTAGGAAATTACTCTCAGCAGCCTTGATCAGAATACATTTGGACTTGAGGTGGGACAGGAAAGGGTAGAGCACCAAAATGCCACAGAGGTAAACTGCCATCTCACTTTACATGTGGCCTTATGCACATTCCCTGTCTCATCTGGCCCTTCAAAAGCACCCTTCACATCCTGTTTGGATGTTATAATCAATCCATGGTGCACATTACCCATCACTAGGAAATTTAGCTAGCTCTGCATCTGTCAACCACTGTATTTCACATTTATTACAGCTTTTAATTAATCATCTCTTGATAGCTAAATACAGTACTATCAACCTCGACGTCAGTTCCCAGCAGGAGTTTCAAGTAAACAGCAAGGTTCTCTGGACTCAGTGGATCTTCCAACCAATATTATAGCCCATTTTCCACTCCTCTCATCCATCTTCCTAATACTGAGGTAAGCCATTTATCTCCTGGATAATATATTTTAACAGCAGACAAGTGCTACCTTTGTTTTCAGCATGGAAGGAACCCTGGGGTGGTATAAATATTTATATGCTTATAGGAATGAAACAGCTGTAAGTCCCTGCTTAGCGGGCCTCAACTCGTGAGCTACACTTTGCATGAGCAGGAATATGACCCCCTGAATTAGCACAGAGGCAGAAGGAAGCAGGAGTACCTATGGCAGTATTGAAAACAGCTACAGTGGGCTGGCTTCCTTATGAAAGACATTAGGTTCCTGAGTTATTTGCAATTGGCACGGAAGAACCCAATCTCTGGCCAAAGCAGCTGGTAACTTTGGTATCAGAGATATTCCTGAGTTTGGCCTTTTAACTAATTAAGAGGATCCAACACCCAGAATGCACTGCCTCCTCTCTTCCTGTGAGAAACCTCCACTGCTAGAAATAGCATTTAAAACCTGCTCTACTTTCCAACAGCTTTCTAACAGAAAAAAACCAGTATGCTCTGCAACAGACAGTATATTCAGAAGCCTGCTTCACTGAAAAGAAAATGTATTTTCACGTAATTTCTTCAGGACAGGACAACTATGCAAAGATTAATTTCTCTCTCTATGTTACCCATTACTGAAGTGCCTATTAGGTTGGAACATCCCTAACCAACAGTGCAAACTCTGCGCTTCCCAATGACAGAACTTTTGTCCAACACTTCTTCACCTGCTTTTTCTTCAAAAGGGGATCAGACACAGAGCTAGCCCGGCCAATACCAGATCCAGACAGATTCACACACTGCTGGTTTCAGTGGGTAAAAAAGTAATACAGGAGGAGCTAGAAGATAACCTATAAAGCACCTATAAACTTAATGGAGCATGGAAAATCCAGTGCACAGACAGATTTTCTTGCTGTCAAACAACCAAGCAAAGGCAAAGAGAATCTTCTTTGGGCAACATGCAACAAAGCAAACTTTACACAAGCTATCTGCTTCAAAATCACATTAAATAACAAAAGAAATTGCCTCTTCTAGAAGTTAGGGAGGGCAGGAACATTTTGTTTTCATAGCATAATTTGGTAAAACTGACTCAACACAATCAGATAATGTCAATCACTTCTGCCTCCATGTCTTTTGATGCTGGTGCCAGGTCATGCCCTTGAGAGGTACAGGAAAAGGCGTACGTAGAGATTCCCAGGGCTGTTTGTGTTCTGAAGAGGAGACCGCTCCTCTCAATGAATCCAAGGAGCTTCCCTGTGCACACAGGAATATATCCATATAGGCAGTGTGAAACACAAGAGCAGAGTCAGGAAGTGGGCTCAGATGAACAAGTGTAGAGAAGCTTCCACTGCTATGCAGGGAAAGTGCTCAATTGGTGACAGAGCCTGACAAAACCCATTAAATAAAAAGATTCTCATTTCCAAAGATTGATTGTTTTGCTGGGCAGGTGTCTTTTTGCTTGGATATTATAATATCTCTAGTGTATATTATCCATGCAAAAGAAGAATAACAAGAATGTGAAAAAGACAAAAAAGTCAAGTCCAAAAACTGAGAAACACTGACTGGTATTCTTTTTATTATCTAATGTAGTTCCTTTGAATAAAACACTTTATTTTGGGGTTTTTTTGGGGGGTTTTTTGTGGGTTTTTTTTTGTTTTGGGGTTTGTTTTTTTGTTTTTTTAACTTTGTCCTGCTCCATCCCTACACCTCTTTCTTTTTCAGCATGTGTTGAAACTTCACTTTGAGACTGGGTGCAAGGTAAGACAAAAGGCCTCTGCAGTGTGGCACTGAGGTCCCCAAACCTGCCCACTGAGAACTAGGTTGTGTCGCCCTGGTTTTTCTACTGTTCTGTGTTTTTACTTTTGTAGTAGAAGTTCTCACGCACTTTCTGTAAACATGGTCACGTTTTGTTATCTGTACTTTATTGTTTTCATTCCATTCTCCTAGGCGGAGACATTTGATGGATTTTTCCTTTGACCAGTGTGATTGAGGGGTGATAATTTCTCCCTCCAATGCACGGTGGTTCTTAAGAAGATATAAAATAAAGTTCGGGGTCTCGCCCCGTCTCTTCTCTCTTTTTTTCTTGCTTCCCACCTGGCCAGGTCTGCGTGGTTTTTTTGTGTCTGAGTGTGACAAGGTTGGACACAGCAAAAGGGACAGAGTTAAATCTCCATCCTGGCTCATTACATCCTATAAGCACATTCTGGTTGTAACAGCCAGGAGCTGCAGCTGTACAGAAAACCCTTTGCAGCTCAGGCTAAATTTTTCCAGGCTCCACAATACATGCTTGGAGCTTCCAGAGTCTTCAAATAATAACCTGCAAAGCTCTAGAAATTCTTTACAGAGCTTGTACAAATTGCATTTTTTGGCCTCTAACTCAGGTCAGATTTGGGCAAATATTTATGAAGATGGCAAAAAAACCCCAAAGGGATTTTAGATCCCACTTCAGAACAATAAGGGCATAAGAGCTTTTCTGACCACTACTGCCAACTTTTTTTTTTTTTTTTTTAACAAAGCAGAACACTATTTACCCCTAACTTCACTCTTAGCTGCTTCTGAACCATGCTGGCTGCATTTTTCATATCAAATTGCATAAGCTCAGGCAGATGCCTTTCAGAATAAACAGATAAAATGCAACAGCTCCTAGAAGCAATGGAAAATGAAATCTTACAATGTGAGATATTTGCTAGTGCTAGTAATAGACAATGAGGTGAGTCCTGGCTATAAAATATAAGCACATTTATACTACAAATGTAAAAGAAAGTAAAAAAAAAAAAAAAAAGAAACACAATGAAACACATTCTATTATCACATTCTATTCTTTAAGATACGCTTTCAGACAGCTTCTATCAAGACTAAAGATGATCATCTTCTTACACTTCACCGTGTTTTTCCCTGGAATCTGTTATTGTGGAAACTGCAAAATTAGATCTAAAGTCACCAAAGTACAAACACTTACAGAAATTACTCTATTCTTTGCAGGCTATTCCTCTTCATTTGACAAGAAAATGGAAGTGAACAAACCACAATTAACATGAAGGTGAATGACAATATCTCTGATCTCTGTGGATAATCCATCTCGGAATATGTTACTGCATTTCACAGAATTTCAAGAGAGATCAAAATCTGTATTAAGATGTTTGATTCACTTTCAAGTATAACAGGAGAAAAGCTTTCAAAGTCACCAGCACAGTTTAACCCCACCATGTAAGGAGGAGACCAGTATTTTTTCTGCAGTGGTTACCCTCTCTTTATTTCAAAAATACAAAAATAAAAAATAGTTACTACTCTACCTCAGTTTAAAATATCAAAAAATGAAACGTTTTCAATGGGACTGCCTGTTTTGTAGTTGCAAGATCACCACTTTTTTCCAAATTTCAGGGGAAAAATAACCTTACAGGACTGCAGGACTGTCAACAGCAGTTTGTCACATGGCAATTCTTAAGTATCAAAAAAAAAAAGTTACATAAGGCTGTGTTATTTCATTTCACTACAAAATACAGCTCATAGGATATACATATTGCATTTTATTATTTTTTCTGATGTCATGAGCTTTTCCCCAGTTCTCCATACTCTAACATTTTTTTCCCTATGCAGTTGTTAAATCCTTTCATAAACGTGGGCTAATCACAGTATACTGGTAGAAGTCAACTAATGACATTAAAATGCCTCACACAGTGATTTTGTTTTGGCTCTCAGTGACTGCTAACCAGTCTGTAAAACCATAAAACACTCTAAATTTTTGACCACAACCTCTCTTCAGGAAAAAGCACCCAGGCATTGTACCAAAACTCCCTAGTGGTCTCACACTGAGCTATCAGTCTCACAGATGCACAATAACAACATTCGGCTCAACACAACCTCCTCTGAATTTATCAACTACACAAATGATGATAAAATGGGCACGAGCCACAACATGGGAAAAAAAATCAAAATCCTTTGTTGCTGAAGCCAGTTTTGAATACTGTGTCTGACAAGGCACAGAACAAGCCCTTTTAGAAAAACTGTTGGTGCTGTCATCTGCATACTGAGCATTCGCAGCGAAGGCAACACTAATAACAAGTTATCCCTGTAGAGGGGTCAAAAGGACAGTGCTGGTAAGACAGAGATGACAGACAACAGGCATCAGGGAAAAGATTAATATCCCTACACAGTCATACATCAAGGAACACAATTTTTGCCTGTAATCCCAGAACTGCTGAGAGTAGGATTATTTCTGCTTTCTCTATTGCTAAGAAGAAAGAAACCGCTCATGGGAATAGGGCACTGCTAAATGCAAGTCCTTACGTGAGCCGACGGGCTGCAGTTAGGTCCTAGGGAAAAAAAAAAAAGCTCAGTTGCATGATGTTCCCAAGCAGTGGTCCCACTACAAGCAGGGTGGGGGGTTCCTTGTGCAGGCTACTTAAAAATGTGAAAAAACTTTGTGTAGTTAAAGAAGGGCAAAAGAAGTGAAAAAAGAGGAACCCCATGCAGCTTTTCATAGAATCACAGAATTGTTTATGTTGGAAAAGTCCTTTAAGATCAAGTCCAACCACCAGAAGGTTCACAGTTAAAAAGAAAAATACCCTTAATTTTCTTTGGAAAATAACAGAAGCATAAAATCCACGAGTGAAACAGGAATCCTGGTGTACACTTCCTTGTGGCACACTTTGAAGGTGCTGAGCTCCAGTACAGCTGCAGGCACAGTGTTTGGTCATGTCATAGCAGGTTAACTGCAAGAAATGCCCTAAATGGAGACCAAATTGTCTATACTCCTGACTGGCCTGCAGTTTCCTCCAAATATACTTAAGGTGAGAACACTTTAAGGATTGGGCTTTAATGATAGGAAGCAACATCTCTGACACAGGAAAAAGGGCACGCTTTCTAAAATAATATGAAAAAAAAATCATTACTGGTGTCACAACCACCAAAGTAATGTTACCATAACCTTAACACTCCACAGCTCCTTGTCGGTTAATGAGAAATGTCTTCTCACAACAACGGAAGGCTGTGCATTTCAGTTTCCCCTTTCTTGGAGCACACACTCTTCATAGCTATTAGTGGGTGAGTCTGACAGCATGACAGAGAGCTACTGCCTCGGCAAGGACAGCTGAGGAGACCTTCTCTCTGCAACCGTTCAAAAGCAGAGGGGAAGAAAGAAAGGGGAAGGGAGAGAAGAGAGACAAAAGATGCAATGATGGTATTAATATTGCTATCATTCTCTCACAGCTGGCAGGACAGAATTTACTTGAAAAAATATCATTATATGGAAGAATTTCAAGCTTAGAGCATCTGTATTTGTAGAAAAACCTGCACCACACCAGGGCTGTAGAACAAGAGGGGCAGATGCCAACCATCCCTTCCAGTGGCCTTGCAATTAATGTGGTGGGGTATGAAGCTGGTTGGAAATTTCCCAATGAAACTCCTTATTTTCACTGAAAAAATATGAATTCACTACAACTGAAACTGTGCCAGCACACATCAGTTTGAACAGAAAGTAGCCAGCCAGGCTTCCCCCACTGCCTGCACATACTGCCCACCGCAGGCTGGCAGGGCTTCTGCATCCCCTGCCACACAAGAGCTCAACAGGCGTGGAGGTCCAGATCCCAAGATAAGTGTCAGGAAAATTCAATATGTATTTCTGCCCCAAGAGAGTTTTACAACTGTATTATTTTTGCTAGAATCAGAACTGTTTTCCTCCCAAGAATGTAAAGTTTTTTCAGGACAAAAACTCAAAGACCAAATGCAAGTATGTCCTTTGCAAATAGAATAGAATAGAATAGAATAGAATAGAATAGAATAGAATAAGATAGGATAGGATAGAATAGGAGTATGTATATGAAACAACAGCTCAATCTCCCAGCTATCTGGGGGAGACACTGAAAGACTGGAACAGTGATGTCAGTGGCAGTGGTTCAAGCCTTAGCTGCAGTGAAAAGCATGAGTGAAATGATACAAAAACTGGAGGACTTATGTTTCAGCCAGGAAGGGGGGAGGAGTGCCAAGGCTTCAAGGAGGACTGCAGGCTTAACCTGGATACCCTAGGACTGATAACACATACTACTATTACCATATGGCTCAGGGCAAGAAAAATGGACTGTGTAGATATACAGAAATTATACTTGAGAATAATCCTAACATCAAACGGGCAAAACTCTAGAAATTACTGGAATATGAAGGAAAATAGATAACAACTTGATTAACATCTAATAGGGCTGGAACTTGACTTCTCTGGCAGTCCCCATACAGCTTTCACTGAAGAATGTGAACTGCAGAACACAGCTCACTAACATTAGTGGATTTAATTTATTAATGTAGACTAATATTCACCTTGGTAAGGACACGTGTACAAAGGCCTTACAACCTTTATAATGGAAGCAGCAATAAATAAGGTGTCCTGAAGGAATGGAAGAGAGATGGCAGTAAATATATGACACTGTCAGCCTTATATTGCTCTAATTACCAGTTCTGAACACATACAACTTTTAAGTCAAACAGACAAGACGGATGATGTCCTTCTCTGTCTTTCACTCCAATTTATACCAGGTGAGTAGCAAAATATTATTTTTAAAAATTCACTTATCCCCTTTACTGTCTCTTAGAGAAATGTTTGTCTCTTGACTTATGTCCACAATACCTCTCAATGCTGCCAATGCCATCACTCCAATAAAAATAAAATAAAATTAAATGTACACTACTCCCATTATAAGCCACAATTCCAAACTAGGAAGGTTAAAACTTGCCTATTGCTGCTCATTACACTTATCACTGTAAGGCATATATCTTTGTTGAAGCGTTATGCTCACAGAAGGATGCAGCTAATTTTTCACAAAAGAGTACTCAGCAAAGGTCAGGAGCTGGTTCTGACCTTGTAAAAGGCATAAGAAAAATTCTAAAACTGAGAATACTATATAAAGCTCAAGCTCATTCTCAAGAAGTCCAGAATCAAACTCTCTCCAATGCACTACATTTAACAGCAAGTGTGAAAAAACACCGAGTAAAGGAGCAAAAAAAAAAACAATCCAAAGCTAGTGTTCAAAATCAAAACAATTCATTTAACTTCTAGACCAACAGCAGTCATCACAAAGTAGAATTTATATCCTGTGGTTTGGTGGTTATTTTCAACTAAGTTAGACATAATACAGTGATTTCTTTTGAGGAAAGCATGAATCACAACGGCTACAATTTTCTTGGGTTTGGATGACAGTTCTAATTCTCTCCAAAATAGTCTGAAATCACCAGCCTTTTTACTAATGCTTTCTAATGGTTCTTTTCTTGTTAATTAATTCATGAATCTAAATCATTCAAACATAGATAAGCCACTAATCACTCGCAGACTTGATAACGGATCCTAAGTAGACAGAAATGTGTAGAGCATGCAATAAAGCTGCCAAAAAAAAAAAAAAAGGAAAAAGGAGTTAGAAGGAAAAATAAAACCCACTCCTTCCTCCTAATAGCAGGAGATTTGATTCTGCATTTATTATGCAGGATAAAATGCTCACTGATGTCAATAGTCAACTACAGAAATGAGAAAAATCAGGCTGCTTCCATATGGAATGCTTTTTTCTAATGTTACATGCACAGGAGCAAATTCAAGGATCCATTTTTTTGTTTGTTTGTTTTGGTACAATGTTTGTTGTCTACATTTAGCAAAAGGAAAACATAAAAGAATAAGGCAGGTGGGAATGAGTAGGTTAACAATCAACTCTTATCAGCAATAATTAATTCAGAAGTGGAGGTTATAGCACCCAAGAAATAAAGAAATTTTATTGCAGGATTACAACAAGGAAAAAGAAGAAAAGTGCTTTCTTGCATGCCTACATAAAGTAAAATACTATAAAATGATTAATTAAGTTTTCATGTATTGAAGAAAAGCAGTGTCACAAACAATACAAATTACAGAAAAATGTATAATGACACCACATTTTGAAGCAACATTTTATATTTCTTTGTATTTTATGATTTTAAATAATCATATATTAATTTACTCCTATTTTGTTCCTGATGGAATCATGTACCTGCTTGTTACATGCCTACATGCTCTGAATTTATTTCAGTAGGAATGTGGGGAGTCTCCTCTCTGCTTTCCTGAGATAATACAATTGTGCCCAACTTTAGAAGGGAGGCAAGTTAGTTATACCAAGGGCAACCTCAACATTTATTCAAATTATGGAATGAAAAAAGCATTGTTACCATGGCAACTGGTAAATCACATTGTATCTGCAATGAGATGCAAGGCATCTTGAGTAAACACTCATCTGCCTCCTCGTGTGACCTCCTCCACAGGGAATGGTTCCTTTGTGGAGGAACATGTGCAGAACTGTAGCATAGTCCAGATTTCACTGTCTCTTCTGCAAAAAGTTGACAGAAGCAATCCAAAGTGTTATTTTTGCATGGGGAGGCTTAACCAGATCTATCATTAGAATAAGAAGAAATACTGGAAAAAAAACATCAAATATTGAGTGTTTTGCTGAGATTCGCCTCAATCAAGACCATGAAACCTTTCAATGACAGTGTACCTCAAACTCATTCTATAACCCCTGCATCAGAAGACCATTCACAACAGCGCTAGAAAGAAAAGCCTTGCTGCCAGCATGGAGGCTGCCAGACATGCAGCAGCACATCGAGCTGGCGCTGGAGCCGTTACCGCCTCCAGCCATCTGCTCCACCCTTCTGAGGGATGCTGCCGCCTCCAAAACAAGGACATCTGATCTACCCTTAACCAGTCTGCTGCATGTTTTGCCACGCTCTGATATTATCAGCAGCTAACATACCAGCTCTGCCTGAGAGGGCCTCCCCTCCTCCCCATGGTAGGAGACCACTGTCTTCAGAACAACCCCTCAAACCCTGTTGCTTTTCTGACAGTCCCATCCATAAAGTCTCAGCCCATCCATCAGACACTGGCCTTTCATTGTACTTCCCTGCTGCCCTTTTCTAGCTCTCCTTCAGCCACTATCATGCCTACATAAGGCTCCTTCTCTCTTCCATTAAATTCACCACGAGGAGCAGTACTGACACCAGGTTCCCAAATAATCTCCCTTGGGTCACTCCACTTCTTCCTCAAAATATTTCCTCCTTCTTGACCTCCTGAGCAAGCTGGTGTTACCTAAAGGGAGAGAGTGACACTCCATGATACCACTTATCAGCTTCTGATATCATACTGTAGGTACAGTGATTTCTTCAGTCAACAAAGGCTTCACTGAGGGCTGCAATTGTCCGCTGACATATATCTTCTGATCCCATTCTTTTTCTCTCATCACATCCCATTACTTTCAGACTGCATAGTACAAGACTGCTTAGACACTGCCAACACCTATTATGCCACCCAAGAAATATTGAAACTCTCACGTATCTCTGATCCTGGCTTCCCTTCCCCCATTTCTAGCTTTGATTCCTTCCTGGCCATCACAGCTTTAAACAATTTATATAGCTTTCTACAGCTACATCATTTTATGTATAACCGTGAGATCTCATCTAGCCAACTTCTTTCTCCTTACTCAGGAAATTATTTTTATGTCATATATCTCATAAATTCACCTTCTCTCATAAGTCCTTCCAGAAATTACTTCTTAAACCTGTTTACTTTGTCATTGCTGGGTTTTTTCTTCCCACATGGTTGGCCATTTGCTATTTGACCTGGACTTTGATAGATAAGGAGATGCTGTGGGTAAAGAAGACACATGGTCTGGAATTCACCATCTATCACAGAGTATTTGAGTAACAGAAAGATAAAATGAGATGTGTGAACAGATGACCAGGTCTTAACTCCCTAATAGAACCCTGTGGAGAGGGTTACAATATCCAAGTACTCCAGGGAAATAACTAATGATCCTTCCTTCAGTTCAGTCATGTTTCAAGAAGCAATTGTATGAGTTACTAAGTGCTTGAGACTGCCTCAGTAGTTGCAATGATTTATTTTATGCATCATCATAACTACAGCACTAGGTCAGGAGGACATGTGCCTTATGGATGCCTTGAATTTTATCACAGGCATTGGAGGCAATCAGAAACACAGAGACCACAGTGGGGGGCAGGGGAGTGGGGTTTGAGGAAAGATAAAGTCTTTAAAATCCTATCTAAAACATTAGGTTTCTGTTAAGTTTTTAATAAAATAATTATATTTTCAGATGACCCTAAGCAGAAGTTACTTACGTTTTCTTCTGCTCCCCTAAAATGCAAGTGATAACAATCTAATATTCCTGAAACATGTAAGGATTTTTTTTCCACTGTAAGTAATGGATGTGCAGTTTACAGTGTAACTACCCACTCAATAAAGACAAAAAAATGAAAACACAAGCCTATTGTCTCTGTCTTATACCTCTGTTTATTCCAGATGAAACCCTCCCTGTGCAAAGCATATTTCTTCCCCCTCCCTTAGCCTGTACTGGTGCATTGGCTGCCTGCTAACAACCAGCGAAGAGGGGGATGAGACTTGCGCTCATGAGCATCTACTTGACATGAGAAGTATGATCTCTACACACAGCTACTCACCTGACCTACCAAAACAATGCTGCACCAAGGATATTTTGTGAGGACACACATCCACAGTGCAGGAGGCTATGTTTGTGCAGCAGCAGAAGGGATTTGTTAGCAGCTTCCTGGGCATCCCCATCCTCCTGACATTACTTAAACTACTTTCTACAGTCACTTTTCCTTTAGCTATGTAAGGCTTCACTGGCACAGAAGGACATTTTAGGATAACGGTAAGTTAAAGTGCTGTCATCACCAAAACTTTCAGTCTATTTGAAGATCTTGAAGACAATTTCTCTCCACCCCCATAAACTTCAAACCGTTCCCCTATGATAACTCAAGAAAAAGCACTGCTAACCTTCAGCACTGTTTTTCCAATTACTGTGTTTCAAGGTTAGCAGTGTAAAAACATTAAACCAACCCAGTTTTCAAGGTCAAAAAAAAAATGCAGCAATGATATTCCACAGCAACTTTCATTCATTTGGTATTCAGGACACATTCTTTCTGAATATCAAATCACAAAATCATTGCCAATTCATCAGATTTTAAGCTGTAGCTTATTAAACATTAGACTATGCTAAAAATAAAATGCACGTTTTCATTTGATCTTATAAAGATGCTTCTGTACAGCATGATCTAAGCCTCTAATTATCTATATCTCTATATTATCTCTATTGTTATTTCAATACAAGCAAATTCCTAACAACGCATTTTAATGGAAAACATTCATATACTAAAAAGTGGTAAAGTATTAGAAGTCAAAAAGTTGAATGTTAAGATACTAAAAATGAAAATGTTTCTCTACCTTGTGTCTGCCAGGAAAGCAAGAGCTCACACGACATTTGGCAGTGATTTCCCATGATGAAGCAAGTCTTTGGTTCTTTCATTTCCATAAAAGCCCTAGTCTTTTTAGAGGTGGTTTCTAGCTCTTTGCCCTTAACAACGCAATACAGATAAAGTTCATTAAGTATATTATCTAAGGTAGGAAAGTGAAGAAGTTTTGCTGTAGCAAGCACTTAATCTATGCATGGAAAAAAAAAAGTAAAATAATTGGAACAAATTATTTTTTACAAAAGCAAAGGTGATACAGACATACTGGTATTGCACATTCTGCTGCGTTCACAAAATTGCCCAAATGAAGAAACTCTGGAATGGGATGTATTATCACACCTCAATCAATAGGATTTCTTTCAAGCAGGTTGGGCATCCAACCATTTGACGCAGATCTTTTCCACGCACGAGAGCACTGGAATACTGGAAACTGCATCATTCATGAATTACAAGGAAGACTGCAAATGCCTAAAATTTTAAAGTTAATTTTGACAATGTAATGGTTAAGCAACTTCTACAGATTTTTTATACTTCCGTTAAAATGCTGAATCTTCATTTCTTCTTTCAGCAGGTAAGACATGAACTTCTACATACTTAAATGAGTAAATTGCTATTTGTTTAACTGTTTCTATTCTTAGGGGTTCCTTAATACATATTGAACATCATCCAGATTAAAAACTAATAGCATTTTAAAACGACAATTATATGCATGATTTACTGTATAGCTTTTGTCTAATGCAAATATTTACTATTTATATGTCACTGCAATAAAAACAGTATGTGTCAATTGATTAACCAGTAAAAATATTAGACAGAACTGGAGAGCATTGCTACAGCAGCTGCAAAGGAAAATGGTGTGGCGAAACTGTAGCCTTTTTCCCTACATAGTACAAAACTAAGTTTTGCTCCAGGGAAGAGACAGTCATAACTGCACATACACATATGTGTGCCTGTGTGACAGCAGAGGGTGGGAGAGTGAGAACAGACGAGTTACAGGGAGCATACGGCCACCCAGTGCAAGAGCAGAGCAGCTCTGCTCTACGGATGGCTGTGGAACCCACACAAATCAGCACACATACCCACAGCTCTGTTGTAAAATTGGAACATGTTCCTGCATACATTTCTACAAGGAAGTGTCTAAAATGAAGTAAGAGAGGCAGATTTTAGGGGTCCCTGGAAATAAAAGCTATAGCTGATGCTCTGAAAAAGAATTTATAGGGGCCATTTTTAAGAAAGTACCTGATTTGAGTATCACACATTAAAAAACTGCCACCTGTAGCAAGTTTCAGGTGGTTCAGGTGTTCAGACTTAAAAAGGGTAGCTGCTTCAACCTATCTATATTATCACTCAGCCACCCAGTGCACTCTAACTACTCCAACAGCCCTTCTGATGACCAAGACTCAGATTTTAATCTGAAGAACTGAGAAGGAGGTTGAAACGTTTCAGAATCTGCTAGACAAAAACCTGACGCAATCCCAAAAGAGGAAGAGGAGGAGAGGACTGTCAGAACATATGGGTCACCAGGAGAAAGCAGCTTCTTTATGCTAACAACTGAAACTGTGTGTTTAAATGACTGGTTCATTCTACAGTGTGGAAAAGGGTTCCATAAGTAGTCTTACTCATAAGTAAGAGATTATCTTTGCTTTTAGCAAGGTATGCAGTTTGCTTAATGAATAAATATGTACAGCACATAGGCAGGTGTCTCTACAGAAAGAGAACTGGGGGACCATGAGCACTGCAAATTCCTTGGTGGAGAAGGATTCTGCCATGTCTTTGGTGAAACCCTGAGAAAGGCCTCAGATGCCAGAGGCCATCACCTGCAATGTGCAGGATTTGATAGTTTCCCAGTGCGGCACTGGACACTGCTCAAACTCTGCTGGAAAAATCTTGCAATGCCAATGATAATGCAGGTAGGAAAATCTTCTACCTAGGCTTAATTTACTTCTGTCTCTGTGGGAAATAGGAGTAAAGAACTAACTGCAAATAGCGTTCTGCTTAGAAGCCACATGCTTCCTTTATATAAGTTCATCAAAATCCAAGAAACCAAAAAGAAATCAATATAGCCCAGTAATTAGCTCGATATAGGTACTGCACAGAGACTGGCAAATTATTTAGACAGACTGAATTAATGTGAGGATTCCACTGAAAAGATTCAGTTTTCTCACCTGAGAAGACAAAGCCAGAGTGTCGGTACACTTTCCAGATATTTGCCATTCACACAAGGAAGCCCAGGCCTGAATGTATCTGGTTTTTAGCTCAAAGCCTGAACAACCAAGCTTTGCATATGAGAACTGAAATTCTGTCCACTTCAGTCAGCTCTGATTAGTGTCTTCTCTGACCTTGACCACATCCAGTATCTATTAACTTGCTAATATGGCCAAACAGCATATATTACACACAGTAAATTGATTTAACAGTTGTATTTGTATCCACATATATGTTTTAAACATTGCTGTGGTGAATAATCCCCTACTTGCAATATCAGAAGTATTTTATAAAAAGGCCTAAACTGATGCTGTATTCATTGAACAAATATTAGTGCCTCTAAAAATGGAAGAGACACTGTGATATTGCAATCAAACCAGAGAGGTGATGCACATTTGCATTCTGTGCTTGTCTCCTACTCTGCCAAAAAGAGCAGGTTCTTCTTTGTTCCTCCCAGCACCAGAGGAATGCTGCTCCTGATACAACACACAGGTCTACTCCCCTCAGCTCCCAGGGAAAATGGAGATGAAATGAGGGATGGTGCTCTCAGTCCAGCCACCTCAAATGAGAAAGCAGCATCAGCCAGGTTGGCAGGGGACAGAGCTGATGCTCAGCAGCCAACAAAGGCATGTGAGCTGTAGGCCCTTCCCTTGATCAAACAGGGCTATGTAGCTCGGCATCACCCCCTGTTCAGGGCTTACCCTTGTTCAGAGCCTGGAAATCCATCTAAGATTTGATCTTCAGCAAGTTGTTAAAGGAATTACCAGCTACTATTCATGCTCTTCCTGAGTTAGGTCATCCTATTATTTTCCCAGTCATCAAAAGAGGCTAAAGCACTTTTTCCTGCAACCAGTAACTGCTGCCGCTCCCACACGTCAGAGCCTTCCCCGCTCGGATGCTCACATTCCAGGCAGTGACAAAAGGAGCTGGGAACTGCCTGCCACAAGGTATCAGAAAATATATTTGAGGAAGGCCGCAAGGTCATTGCCAATTTCAAACCCTGTTACATGAAACACCTAATTAAAACTTTTCACTGGGTAGTTAAAATGAAATCTGTGCATATGTGCTTGAGACCTCATTTTCATGTGCTGTGAATTAGAATACAGGAGGTGCTGCACACAGCAGTAGGAACACTAATCGAGGAAGGAGAGGGGAATACCTGCTTTGATTTAGAGGCAGATAGTCAGCAAAAATACGGCTAATCGCCTGGGTTTTCACTCCTTTGCTCTTTGAGCTGCCACATAGAACCAAAAAAAATGGATGCAAGTGGTGTATTAACTGCTACCAAATCAGCGCTCTCCACAGGTGGCTGTGTGTCAAGCATATCTTGCAAAACGCCACCACCTTCCACGGCTACAGTGTGACAAAAGCATTAGACCCTACAGGCTATACCCTACTCTCATAAAAAAAAAATCTATTAACATCAGCAGGGGCTGAATTAAACTTTAAAATGGAGGCACAGTGAGTGATAGAACGGCCATAGCAAAAGGACAATTTTGGGGGGAGATTTTAGGGAGGTTTCATGATTAAAATAAATAAATCCCGGGGAACAAAAGAAGCCTGCTAAAAATACAAGGTCAAAGTGTCCTTACGTTCCTGCTGTGTATGTGGTTTCAACAATGGAGGCAGACATAGCAACTTTACAGCTGCCACTTTTCCAAAAAGTCCTCAGTGCAGATAGCCTGACTCTGGGTCCAGGAGAGGCTGCTGAACATAGGGAAAAGGCTGTCTCCCCCTGGCGTGCTCCAGGTGGTGTCCAGAGCATGTCTGCAGGAACAGATGCCAACAAATGCTGTCAGCATTTATTCCAGTGAGGTCCTGACACAGGCCTCGTTGACTCCAGAGCATTCTGCCACTGGAATCACACTGACTTTAGCATAAACTCCAGGTCTTACTACAGTATTTGCTCCGGTGTAGTTTCTATTCCAAACAAAGCAAAGCTTGACATCTAGAAAAGTGTTCACCTGTTTAATGACATTCGCCCGGTATCTTCTGCGTTACTGGCCCAAATCTTCACTTCAGTGAAACTGAACGTTCTTCCTGAACTTATTCAGGAGGATAGGAGGAAAAAGAAAGAGAAAAAAAGGAGACCTGAAGCACTGAATCCTTTTTACATGACTCTGATCTCTGGGCAGACTACCAAATCTCAGACAACTTCCAAAGAGGGAGCTGTGGTAGACAGCCATCAGCTTCTAGCTTCTCAAAACGTTTTCCAGTTACCTTGGATATTTCTTTTCAGCCAGGTGCAGACTATGAGCCAAAATGAGATGTCCTTGATTGGTTTAAATTCCAAAAGAAAAGTCTGGTAAAACTATAAATTACTTAAAAGTTCTGCACCACTGAAAGTTGAAAGATAAAATTACTTCTCCTGAAATTCAGAAACTGCTTGAAATTTCTGACCTAAGTTTGCATGGTACATATTCAAAGCATGATCGACTTTTCTTTTTAATCTTCTTGAATTTAGGTAACAAATTCCTTAACTTGACAGAGAGATCCAGACACCTTTGTTATTTGGAGTTCCCAGAAAAAGGGTAGAAGTAACTTTACAGAAGTAGATGGCAGGACACATCCACTGTATTATCAGCATAACTGGGAATTTATTGATGTCATAAATGAGGAAAACGGAGAAAAGAACATTCAGAATGTCATGAAATGCATTTATCACACAGAGAGAGGAACAATTTAATGTCAGAAAACAAAAGAGCAAGTGCTTTGAATTCATAAACTGGTAATTTCTACTTCTCTAGAGAGAGAATATGATAAAATTGATTCTCTGTAAGCCTTTGGACAGTCTAGAAACATAAGCAGGTTAGTGGTTCAAAATCTGGAGAGAAACACAGAAGCAGAGGACAGTGACAACCTGCAGATTGCAGCTCTCAAAGAGTTTCTCTACTTCCTCATGTGGATAAATGAAGCAAGGGCAGGACCGAGGAAACATGCTTTCAGTCTTGGTACTACCAGAACTGTGTAGTGCTGACCATGAAAAACAACACTCCTGTCCTCTCCCTGCTCCTGGATGTTGAGCCCCATTCATCACTCATCCCCTTCTTTGCGTGTGTGTGCCTTCATGAAGCCACTCGGTGAAACACAGGATCTAGATTAAAATATTGCCGACCAAAAAAATGCAAGGACATTTCGTTCGACCCAGTTCAGTTTCTGGATTGGGTAAGTCACAAGGCTTTGGGGAATTAAGGAGGATGGCTGTGTTTCACCAGGAGCAGCAGAGTAGCTCTCGCCAGCACAGGTCATCCCTGACACCATATCTCATTCTCACCCCATATCTATGTCCCCATAACATGAGGGGAACCAACCCAGTTGGAAAATAACCCCACAAAGAAGGTGTATTTATTTTATTTTTCAGCTTCATTATTCCCTGTGTCTCTCCACAAAGCAGCACCATGTGGGCCAACCCAGGGCTGGGGAAAGGCGTTTGGGGCAGCACAGCCCCTGAAGCGGTGCCTGAGGACCCAGAGGCTGCGTAGTGACTGCAACTGTTTGGCCTCACCTCAGCTATGCTCAGGATTTAAAAAAAAGATGCCTGTCTGTCAACATTTCAACCCACTTGCAGCTTTCTCGGGATCCCCGAACCATGTCTCAAGGATCCCAAGACAATTCCTCAACATTCATTAACCACTACGGGTTTTATGGCACCCTTCAAGGTCCCACATGTTTAAGACCTCATTTTATACCTGGGTAAACAAAGGTGCAGAAAAGTGATGAGATTTGAAGAAGCTTATTTATTAAATAACCAACAGAATCAAAAATAAAAATTCAAAGTTCTGGCTCCCAGGTTTTAGCCTGCTAAATACCATATGCCCTTTTTACCCCTTTCAGCACAGGACCTAAGTTATTGTCCCACACAGGAATGAGTCACCATTCCACTCTAAAGAAAGCCCAGCATGCAAAATGTGCATGTGGAATTTCCTCCTATACAAAGTAGTATAATGTTACAGAATAAATCAAAGAGGAGAAAATTAGGCTTTCTTTTCTTTTAAACACCAGGATGAGCATCTGGAGGAAAGTAAGTATTGTGGGAATATGTAACTTGGCTTAAAGAAAAATAGTGAGGTTTCCACTCGATGTGTTCCTATACTGTGCTCACAACATATCATGGGAGCACAAGAAGGATTCTAGTGCTTTTTTTTACAAGGAGAAGGATCACATAATTTCACCACTATTTTGCACTCCTGGCAAGGGGATATTCTCCTCTAAAACTTTGGCCACGTTAAGTAAACTCAACAAAAGGAATGGTAAGTCCTCTTAAAAGTATGTAGCAAATAAAAATAATTCTATTATTATTTTAAAAGTGCTGTAAAAGACTGAAACAAAGCTTTTCCTAGCATGCAAATGATCCCAGTCCTACATCTGAGCAGGAGGATCTTTATCTCTGGCAAACTTTTTCCATTTCAAAAAGATGCCTGTGCCTGTTCCATACTGGGAAAAAAAATAAATCTTAGGACCTGCAGAAGTCTTTTCTTCTCAGAACATAAAGAGGTTGGCTTATGAAGAACAAGTGATCACCTGGGGCTGTGCACACATTCCAGCAGATGAAAAATCAACTATCTGGAATAGGACATTCTCTTCAGAACATGACAGAACTAGACTCCACTCCCTGCTTCCCCTGATTCAGACCAGAGACTTGAACTTCAGGTTACCTCCACAGCAAACATGTACCTAACTCTTAATTACTTACTCTTACTCGACAAGGAGGTATAAACTGACAACGGCATTGATAAATTCATTTTTTTCTTTGCTTGTAATTGAAGACTACATCAAAATCGCAAGCTCTTATCTTACCCTGGTACAGATCTCTCTGCTGATGCTGGCAGGCCTAAGAGGTATAAAGAGAAATAGCGAACTCCTGTGCTGACATGCCAAGTCCATTCTGTTTAAATGACTTTAGACATCTATACCACCTCATAGCTATTCAAGCCATGAAAGTTTTTGCAAAACTGTGCTCTAGTTATGACCACTTGACCCACAGCTCTGCAAGAGATGCAGAGCAGCTGCTAAGAGTCAAAAGTAGTAAACCTGCTCCTAAGCTACCCAATAGATCTGTCCCAAACAGAGCAGATACAACAAAAGTGATCATGTTTTTAGAAAGTAATGCACAGATTTCAGTCACTGACTGTATTCAGACGTCATTTGATGTAAGTATTTTAAAGAGTATTTTTCCATCGGAGCCCTGATTATTTACCATCAGTCCAACAGTACATCAGCACAATGCCACAGCTTTGTCAAGCTAACAAAAACTGCAGCTCTGGACATGTCCTGACATTCGTTCTTGTCTCCTTGCAGGCGTCCAGCTGGGCACCCTAAAAATACCCCTGGTGTGTCATGGCTGGAATTTCCTAAAGAAATTCCTCGGTCGTGAGTAATCTATACAACCCAAGGCTCTAAATCATTAATCTTCTGTTGTGAGCCTTTTAACAGCTTCAGCTCAACCACTAACCTGCTTCAATGAGCAAATCATCTGTCTTCCTAATGAGACCACCAATTACAAAAGTCAGTACCCAGCAAATTAACAGAACTGTTCTTCAGTATCTGTTTTCCTTCTGAAAACATACCTGCCTCATATAATATATCTCTTTCACCTTGAATTAAGTCACAGAATCAATACACTCAAGCTATATGTACTTATATACTTTTAAACAGTACGTAATTCTAATTAATATATAGATTAATCTGAAAAGGGATTACAGGGTGGATTTAGGAAATGTTCCCCTTCCTACTGATGCAGGGAAGTACTGGAAGAGCCTCCTTTGAACATTATTGTCAGTTTGTGAACGTCTTATTCAGTGGATCTGACTACGAAAATGATACTATAATCTTAAGAATATTCTCCCTATTTGCTGAGGTGAAAAGCCCTTTTACAATTTTACTAAGACAATGACACTATAAACAGAAATGATTTTCTTAATGAGTGCAACATTTCATTGAAGTAATAACTGGAAATACTGTACAACACATTTTCACATCTGTTATAAAGGCATTATTTGAGTTGTAGTTGACTAAAACGAATTTCAAAAACTATGGTTTAGTGCAAATATGTATGGAATGCATCCCAAATGTATGCTGGAGGAAAAAAGCTGTGATAAATTACTTCAAATGGCTTTACATACACAGCTTGCTTTCTGTATTATAATTAATGCTAATAATAAGCAAACCTCTCCAAAAAGCAGGCTCACTCTGTAGCTGAATATTTCAATACAGATTTTTCATCTATTTTCTGTCAAAGTAATTTTTTTAAGGAAATGAAACATTTGTATTACATAAAAATACAAATATCCAGTTTCATATTTCCCTAGGCTTATGAGTATGATTTACATGTAATGATAAAATTAGAACTGCAAGCTTGCATAGTTTTTTTTACTCTACCCCATATTTGATACTAAAATAATTTCTGTGTGTTTTAGACAATCATTTCACTTTATTTATTTATCAATACATTGTAGGAATGCAAAAGCACAGAGAAGAAGCTTACCTGCCTATTTAGAATCTTATTTAGTACTATTTACTTTCTACTCATTAGCAAAGCTGAAGTTTTAGGTAACCTAACACATACGGTAGGTTCAGTGCCTTAATTAAGCACCTTATTCTAACACATTAGCAAGTCGGAGTGGGGAGAAAAAAGTCACTGTAATTTAGTTTTTGTTTTTCTCTACAAGTCTGTGAGCACCATTATGGTTAGAGCACTTTGCAAACACTATATTCACCAGAGAAGAAGTTGGCACTGTGTGCTACCAAGGAACACCAGTTCCAATATACCAATCTAACCTGGTCACTGTCAGCTTCCAGTGTCAAAATCAATTAAGCAGCTCACATATAACAGAGACTGAGCACAGAACTTTTTAAATTATGAAAGTAGTTCAAAGCTCTTTTTTCATTCAGGCCATAAATATGAAAAGAAATGACAGCATATCAGAAAACTGGAAAAAAAAAAAAAGGCAGTATGGACTTTCTGATTTTGTACCAATCATCTTAGATAGATAGATAGATAGATAGATACCCCAATTTTACAGTCTCCAGAACACAGCCAGACTAAAGGAATCCCTTTTCCGACCCACTACAGTTCCAGACCAAGCTTTTCTCCAGTGAGCCAGCCAGCTGTCACATATTTTCCCTCTTCCAGACCATCTGCTTTTTCTGAGAAAAAAAATTATATTTCATCTCCTGAACTAGCAACCCAAACCAATCCATGCTTCACCTGGTCCTTGTGGACCAGAGACCTCCAACACCACACCTTAAAGAACTCCTTTAGGTACTTCGTCTGCTCAAAAATCTCTTCTGCATCCACACGTCATCTACCTTCTTTAAGTGAGTCATTAACTTCTGTTCTCAAACTGAGATGAAGATGGTGACTATTTATTTGAATGACAGGAGAGTTTACCAGTCCTCCTAGTCATCCAGTCTAGCTCTCTATCCCACACCACACGTCACTCACTGTACCAGAAAGAGTTATTGGGGTACCAAATCAGTAACAAATTCTTCAATTAGGCTGAGAACCCTTCCTTTTTCAAGTACAAGAAAGTACAAAGTACAAGAATCATCAAAGCTCAATTATAATACATTTATATTTGCTGTTAATGCTGGAAACCCATGTGAGGCTGTACTGATCTGAAGAGACCTGCTTTAGAAACACAGTGGGTATAACACCCAGAGGACCCACAACTCCATTTCCCACCACATGCCTGGAACATAGTACAGGTAGAGAGGAACTGTGCATAGGCACAATTCTAACCCCATGTTCAAGTTGGGGTTTTGGGGTTTTTTTCATATTCCTAGAGGAGAACAAACTAGAGGAGAAATCTGCTTCAGGCAAAATTTCCCACTGGCCATTCTGGAAAGAGCAGCTTAACTTCCAGGCAGGGTATAAAGCCCCCAGCTTTTAACAGTGACACTGGCCCAGGCTGTCAGAAACACATAGCCCTGCAAGCCAGCAGCATTTCTGCTTTGAGCTGGGCTGCCGGGAGGCCAGCCTGGATAGCAGGTTCTCCAAGGGCAGGGAGAACCGCCTGGCAGGGTGTTCAGGCATCTCATTTACAGACTGCATGCCTTTCCTTTAGGGAAGGCAGATCATCCAAGAAAGCCCAGTTTGAGCTCCCCAGGAGGGAAAGCTGGTGAAAGCTTTAGTGCAGGGATATTTGCTGAGAAATGAGGGTCCTGTGGAAAATGCAGAGAACATCTCAATTTTACTCTTGCACTGAGTGCCCATCACCCTGTGTTACTAAGAAAGCAGTATAAAATAAGCTATGCTTTTAAAAATAAAAAAAAAAGAAAGATGTGCATGTTGCACAAAATAAGGATACCACACCCTGAACATGTTGTTCCCCTAACATTCACAGTGAGCCCAAGGGACTGGATAGTAAGCCGATGCCAATGAATCTGCCATCACTTTCGTAGCAGCAGGATGAGATGGGAAGGTCTGAAATCCTGGATCCAAGCAGTACTCACTACAATTCAGCCTGCTACTTTTCTCCTTGGAGAAGAGGGGGGATATCTGCCTGGAGCAGTGAACCCTGCCCAGCCAGTCAAATCCTGTCACCTGCACGTGCACTGGATCAGCTCTCAGACCACATGGGAGGAAGGGAGGGAGAGGAAGGGATGGAAGTTCACAGCTTCCTGAACATATGCAACCCACTGCCCTGCCACGGCAACGTGTGCATTTTTTCCACTGAAAGTTAGTTACCTGAGTCAGCTAAACTGAGAAGCTACGACAAATCTTGCCCATGTTCAGTATGCCTTCTTGGTGGCTATTCCTAATGAAGCCAGTAGTCCAGCTGGGGGCTTACCAGACACACCCGCGACGAGAACTGTAGGTCTCCCTGAGATCTGGGCGTGGGCTGCCTGGACCCACTTTACAACAGACAGCAAAGCGCAGAACAGGAGGAAGAAGCACACCATGATTTATTATTGCCAGCACTAGCTGTAAGACATTCCCCACCCAGAAATAAAGGGCGCATGAGGAATGACCTGGGCTTCTGCAGTCTCTCAGGTGACATTTCTCTTTGCTGTCACCTCTAAAACCAAGTCCTAAAAGTCTAAAGGCATATCCTTGTCTGAGAACAGTAATTGCTGTGTTATACTGCTCAGGAGGGGCATGAGCAAATTGCTTGAGCTCCTGCTAAACTGATGTCACTCATCTCCTAAATAGCAGCAATTGCTAAGTACCATACTTTTCAAAAGGAGAAGAAAAGCTGAGTGCTTCTTTCCTTTCCATTTTTGGAACTGTACTGTAATCTGTGCAGCTACAGAGCTGCAGCTGCCTTCACAGCACCCTTTGCAATGACCAAAGTAGCAGCAAAAATATCCACTGAATTTTTTGAGTATCAGTCCCAACATTCTCCTCTCATCTATGCCCACATATCTGTAATCTTGTTTCCAAATCCTGAAACACAATAGAAATCTTCCCTGGTTTAAAATCTTCTTTGCTTGAGCAACTAAACTTTTAATTGTGCTTTGTGGGATACAGTTTGAAGAAATATAGAAATTCTCCCAGATGTCCATTGCTAGCAGGTCAGCTGATAAACAATTTAATCCTGGGGAATTAGCCTGGCTAATTGCCCTTCTCCCTTCTGCACACCTACTGATACAATTACACATCTAACTACACCAGACCAGACCCTCTACACTACCGAAGAGAACAGCATGAAGCTCTGAAATACGATTTCATCATTCTCTTTTCCTTATTTCAGTAGGAATGAACTTGCAGGTGAGCTGAAAAGTATTTCTTTTCTAAAGCACACATCTTTTTTCTACTGTCCAGTGAGCAGAAAATGGAATAAATTACATATACATAATGGCAAGAGACATGAGGACTTGGTGGGATTTTTGTTGTTTCTTGCAGTTATTATCCTCTGCACCTTTAGATGAATATGCAATCAGAATAGAAACCTTTACTAGGAGAAAAAAAATAGGAGACATTGTCCTATAAGCAGAGCAGTCAAGTTGCAGTGCACTTTCAATCCAGTTATTAACATCTGAATAAGTGCTTTCAGAAGCATTAAACAGAATGCTGCTTTCTTCAGTGTAACTTTTGACTGAAAACACTGACTGAAAATTTAAAAGAAAAAAACCACAAACTGCTGAATTCTCTATCCAGAACATTCTTTTTAATTCATGCTGAAAAGTTTCAGCCAATATTTGCATCCAAATATACCCACAGTGAAGTAATTTTAAGATAATTTAGAGTAAGTACTTGAAGCACTCATATGCCTTATACATTATTTAAATACACCGTAGAACTCAACCATTTGGTAAAAAGCATCCTGAAATCATCTGCTATATCCTTCCTATGTGTATAAGATATTAATAACAGCAACTGACAGTTAATGACAACATAATAATTTAAGTGTGTTGACAATTATTGACCTGAACGCACTTTAGAGAAATGTAAATGCCAGAGGAGAGCAGCTACAGCTCCATGACTAATGTGTGCCCTGGATTCTGACCATCAGCTTTGCTATTTCAGTTTTGTGACCTAAATCTCCCTCCCCTACCAGAAAGAAACAAAAAACCCAAACAAGAAATGTCTTACTTGTTCTGCCTTCTCCAGTGCTTTTCTATCCGCCTGCAAAAACTGGCAGTTCTCTCTCGCCAGCTTTTGGACCAGCTCAATCCGTCCGATGTCATCTCTTCCCTGAAGCTTGCATAAAACTCCTGCCTTAAGGGTGGGAGAAAGAGCAAACAGATACTTAAATCCACAATCCCAGGACATGACACTGCCACAGATTTCAACCTTAAAAGAAATGAATCTGTTTTCTCATATTTGCGGTACTTCGGTGCTACTTGCTGAGCACAAACAAGTCACTGCTTCCCGGGAAACAACTGGAGAGGAACAGAGGCACATCTGAATCTCCAAATGCATCTACTCTGGAGGAAAGAAGGCAGGGCTAACTAAATCAACTGCTCCTCTGAGTGCAACTATCAGATATACTGTGTTTTATTTGTTCCTGTCAGCCTGTTTCCTGTTACATAAGAGAACAAGAGCAAGAGGTTAAAAACTCATGGGAAAGTTAGCCAGGAACAGCCCTGGAAAAAGAATGAAGTGCAACACAAGGCATTCCTAAAAATAACAGGCTACAACTCCCTCTGCTCCCACTCTAACCATTTTTCACATATGCAAGGCTCAAGAGTTAAAAGACAGTTGTGCCATATTTATTTATTCCATAAATAACAAATCTGTATCTCTTGATTTTGTTTAGGGAAGGAAATGATGTTTGCTTTAAAAGCTATGTTACAACTATTTTTTTGACTAATATCCTGACACTTATTCAAGCTATGCTGATAGCATTTCGTCAAAACATTCAGCACTGGTTGTTTTCTAAAAATGCCAGATAGATACACATAAAAAGATGGATTCATGCTTGCACACAGGCACAGTAGGGACTCATCGCAAAGTTAGCTGATATGGGCTAAATGGCTCCCTGCAAAGCCGGTGGTCGATATCACTGTCCATGGTTTGGTTATGGATATAGCCTCTGCATAACTGAGACCTGGGGCGACGATACCACGCAGCTTTTATTGGCCCAGATGTTTCCTGATGGGAACAGCATATGCCTTGGGAGGGCCCATTATGTGGCATAGCTATGATATGGCTATATGACTTCAAAGGCAATCTGCAAATAAACATTTTACCCCACTTCCTTCACCGTTTTCTACTTTCTTTCTATTGCTCACCTTGAGTTTAAATGAATCACTACCTACTCCAAAATTCACAACACATCTTGTGAGTCAGGCCCAAAAACTAGGGATGCCCTGACACACTAACCCTACAGGCTCCAATCCTTTGGCCTTGAGAAATTCCTGTCCATGACAGATGAAGGTGTGAGAGCACCCACCCACATCATCCTACAGTCTGCTGGTTTCTCCAAGGAGGAGAGAAGTGGGGGCTTAGGATTTCTTCAGCTGAAGAAGAAAATGAATCCACTTTATGAATAAGTGCTTTAATGCTGATGGAAAAAATTAGGTTCCACAACCAAGTCCAGAGTCATCCTTATCCAACTCATCGAAAGAAATTTGTACATGCCAACATTCTTCCAGTTGGGATGAAGACATCTCCTCACAAGCCTGCATCAGACACTTCTGCTGTGATGAAGTAGAGGATTTCAGATACAGACTGTGCCTTGCATGTCCAGTGCCCCTCCTGAGCCCAGCCTCCTGAGGAACCCAGCTTTCCCACATAAGGAACCACTGGTTTGAAGGTCAGAAGCCCACTGAGAAAAGAAGGAATTGCATTGCCTAATCTCAAATTCCTTACATAGTCTATGAGTTTAGTGCCTTATCTTCTAAAGCAAAGACACTGGTTTATAAACCAGTTCTGACACACTCTTATCCCTTGCAGATCAGCAGTAAGACTGATTTTATCAAATGTGTAAGAATACAGTGAACTAGTTGTCCAGACTTGTTTAATCAATAGAGAAAAGAGGGTATTTAGGAAGAGAATTTTTTTTGGTCTACAGAGACATTTTAAAATAGTCAGATCAGTTGTTTCCTAATATTCTCCTTTTTCTCCAGTAATTTACACAGGGAACCTAAGACTTGGGAGTCTGCACTTTCAAGACTTTAATGGCTTGGGGACATCAGATAAACCAAACCTGCTTATTTCATGGCTGCAGGATGCTTCTAGCAGAGTATTACATCAGTGTAATGTAGGCTAAGGGCAACTTCAAAGTGTTATCACCTGCTAGGACTTTGGGATGATAAAGATTTGGAGTCTTTCTGGATCTGGGATCTTAGTACTGTGGAGGCACTTTTTGCACCTTCGTGTTGTGCTGTCGTGGTTTAGGAAGGGCAGTCCCTAATTCAGTGCTCCCACTTCAACGACTAAACGAGGTCCCACTTGCTTCCTCCCCCCTCCTGTCCCCCATCTCCTGCAGAGGTGGAGAGGAGCTGGAGAGGAAAATTGGAAGCACAAAAGGTAAAGATCACAGGTTGTGATAAGAACAATTTCCTGAAAATAGCAATGAGATAAGAAAACAAACAGTAACAGCAACAATAATAATGACAGAGGGTACAAGGAAGGAATGATTCACACGGAAACCCCTTGACAACAGACAATACCCAACCACTCCCTCCTCCACAATATCCCAACCTGGAAGAGAATCCCTTCCCCCGTCCCCACCAATGACGTAAGATAGTATAGAGTAACCTCTAGGTCCTGTCTGTTGCAAAAACTAACCCTGTCCTGGCTGGAACCAGGACAAGTGTCCAGAGAAGGCAGACCATAACCTACAAGTGGCAGAGATGGTTACAAGTCCCTGCGGAACAAATATTTATTCATCTTCACAGTGTGAAGCAAAGCCCGATGGTTAAAACCACTTATGTGAAGAGGAAGGGGGGGCTCCAGTTTTGGGGCAGGAGTTGGTTTCAGTGCATTCAAGTGGGACAAACATCCCAGGGAAAGACAAGGTTCTGAACGCTGGGTCTTGCTCTTTCACCACTTGCCCTCTGCCTGTGTTCACACAGAGCATGTTGCTGCCTTCCACATGGATGAGCACCCCAGAGGAGCAACTCTAAAGACAAGCCCATTAGCCCTGCCACAAATATGGTCTGTATTCAAACTGAATCTCATTGAAGAATCACGTTGTTCTGTTTCAAATAACCACCAAGTAGAAATACTACATTTTAACATGTCCCCTCCTCCCATCACAGTTCTCTAATTTAAAGATTTGCAGAGAACATGAAAAAATATATTTATGTAATTGGGTTTCCAGAGGATAAAAAATTTCTGGGAGGGCTAAGGTATTATTAAATTAATTATATGTTTGGCTCTGGGAGTAAAGAATGCACTTGAAACACAAAAGGCTAAACATGTTTTTTTGTAATTAAGAAAGAAACTATGAACCCTTTACTTTTAATTCTGGTTTCCTCACTTATGCTGACTTTCCACTACAGATCTGTCTGCTAAATACTTGTAAGAAAACATCCAGGTCAATTAAATAATTAATTGATGACACCTTCTAAATCCTGGTTGGGAAGATGTTGGCAGTCTCCAATTACTGGTCATTTTCACTTCTCAATATAAATTTAATTTTCAGGCAATATTTTGGAAGCTGTTAGACAAAAGTCACCCTACTTGCAAAGAGCAATTCTGATTTTCATTTTGTGCAGGCACACATTCCCCAAAACCCTTGTTGGTGCTTAGACCTGTAATTCATGGAGATCAAACCAGATACAATTACTAACTCATGTGAAGGTGAAAATCACAAAGTTGCATAATTTAACTGGCTTTACCTTAATGAATGATAAAAGAATGTACTTTATAGTAAGGCTTTACTACCATTAATGGCCCAAAATTACTATAATTAAATGTGTTTATGTAATATTTGAAATGAAATTTTTAAAAGTTTAATGGGAATGAAAGCAAATTAGTCACAACTGAGGTTGGAAAAGGGAAGATGCTGACAACATACTTTCTGTTTCAACATATCCATTGGAAAATATTCCCTCTGCAGAGGTCATAAATGAGCATCCTAGCAATGACACAGAGGTGTATTAACACATCCCTGGGCAGACAAGATGGGATCTTTTATTTACATAATTTACATTATTTACAGCATGTTTGCTTTTGAAAATACCCTTGCCAATTTTTTTCCACACTTCTGCCACTTTTGTCAATGAACTCCGATGTAAATCAAGCCTCTGTCCCAGAGAGCAGTGTTTAGAGCGGGCACCACACCCTTCAATTCTATTAACAGAAGGTTTGTGGTGGTTTGGTTTTCTTTCACCGTACCTCTGTCGCTTTCTGTAGCTGGTGAAAAAAACATAATTATTACCGGCTTCACCTTTGATCAATCTGGAAACTTAAAACCATATGCCACTGCCTCAAAAGACTGTCCCTTACTCTGCTCCAGTCACATGCACAGTCCCACAAAAGTGAAAAAAAGTCATTCACTCCTTTAAAACAAACTGTATTTGGCCTTCATTGGATGTCATTTTTATGGTGCTAACTAACTGGAGCAACCACTGCTTTGATAACACTCCCGCTCTCCTCTCAGCAGAGCACATGAACACTTTTGTTAACCGCTCATTTAGTAATTGTGTAATTTTAAGTGTGTTTCATATTCTTTCAAATTTTAGAAGCTGGCTTCCAGTCAGTTAAAATCTGAGTGAATCAATGTCCCAATAATAAATTTTTATGGGCTTTTATAATTAGTCCAGGTAATCTTATTAGCTGGCATACATTGTTTATGTCACAAATGGGAACAAACATTTTCAAAAAACTGTAATAACTACAGCAACTAAGTAGAACTGAATACACACGAAATCCTTCTCTCCCCCCC
>VZTE01002848.1:1101725-1163294 GCA_013397775.1 Eulacestoma nigropectus
AAAAAACCAGAAAGCCAGATTTTTTACGCAGTGAGGTCACCGTTTCCCTCTGGGTCCTTTCTATATCTCTGTAATGCACTCTTGGCTACATGGCTTGTGCCCTTTCAGCTAAGCTTTGCTCACAGACATCAGCATAAATCCTGTCTTTCTTGCACACAACTTTTCAGCTTGGCAAGATGTTAGGGAGATAAATCAGAGACAGGAACTGCAAGCTGCATACAGGGGAAGGAGAAAAGGTGGCAACTGGTGGGGAACATAACATTTGCAAGAGGAATAGAAGGAGAAAAAAACAGTCAAGACTGGGAAAAATCAATTTTAAATTAAAAGCGATAACCAGTACCAGTACAATGAGCAATACAGTAACACTCGCACAGCTTGAACGCATGAACAGAATGATTGAATGAGTTGCAGATTAATCAAAAAAGATTCACAGAATTAAAAAGGGTAAGCAATTCCACAATAAAATACTCTAAAAGATAGTTTAGCTTCTTCTGAGCAATATCAAGTGTGCTTTGGTTGCAAATGAGGGCAGTTAGGAAAAGAAAGAAGAAGGTTGTTGCTTGCACTTGAGTGACTAATAAGTATCCCTATTTCATTGCATGTCTACTTACAGTGATTAAAATTCAATCAAAATGTCATATAGCCTTGCCTCCTAAAACACATCTCATTTTACTTTCACATCTGGTATATGCTATGTGTATTATCTAAAAGGAGCAGAAAGATAGCTGAAGAATGCTGTCCAATTGCAACATCATGGGATTAATTCCCAGAGTAATCATCAATCTTATTCTAAATAGTCACATAAGATGAGATCCAGCAGACTTTGTCCCTCCTACATACTCTCTGCACAGAACATTGAGGAAAATCCATTTTCCAGAGCTATTGAAAGCAGTCCTTCATCTTGTAGATCTGAAAACATTTCCAAGACTCCATTAATCTTACACATTTACCTGCGCATCAGAGGCATCCTTGAGCTCTTCTAGTCCTCTTATTTCTTGACTGCTGTTTTCTTCATTTTGATGAATTGCTAAAATAAGAAAGAGGAATATATTGGAAGCAGGCAGGTTTAAATCACAAAAAGCAGCAAAGCAGCATGGCCCACACAATGTTTAAACCAGCATTCCAGTTAACTCCTGGAGTGGTTATGGACAGATCCTATAAGGTACACCTTATTGGGTTTAGAAAAATGCTAAATACAGTATACTTTATTTTTTCCCAGGCAGTAAAATCCAGTACTAAGTAGTTATAGTCATGCTACTGTTCATCCTGATAAAATTATGACATTTAAGGAAACTCCACATTTCCATACATTGTAACAAGATATCACGACTCGCAAGCAATAAAAAAATAAGGTCTCCCTCTTGTTCCATTATATTGCAGAAGGTCAGTTCAGACTAAACAAAATAAGCAGATTTATCCCTCACCTCAGATTTGAAAAATTCTTTGTAAGCAAGGTGATCTCAAT
Source organism: Eulacestoma nigropectus (assembly GCA_013397775.1). Taxonomy (NCBI): domain Eukaryota; kingdom Metazoa; phylum Chordata; class Aves; order Passeriformes; genus Eulacestoma; species Eulacestoma nigropectus. The sequence goes on from VZTE01002848.1 coordinate 1,103,191, forward strand.
CTTAACAAACATCACCACTAGCCATGAAAGTCATCTCCAGAAATAAATGGCAGCAGGAGATGTTTTATTAAAGTATTGAAGTTCTTTGCTGCTGGCACAACAGAAGAAACCAGCAACCTCACTAAATTAACATAACTTAAGTCATTTAACACTAGCAAGTTTTGCTAGACTTCAAAGTTTTGTATCAAACTTGTAATCCCCAGAAGGGTCAAAATCAGAGCTAGCAGTTTATCCAGCTAAAGAAACAAGGAACCTCTTATGAAAGGACACCTCAGACATTTAGGCAGCATCTAGCAACTTAAAAGAAAAGTAACTTTGAACTGTTCTTGACCTCTAAAAAAAATTGTATGGATTTATTTTTTCTTACGGCAGGATTGCTGCTGATATTGATATAACATATAGGATATAATTTTGTTTCTTTCCCCACAGTTATGCTATCAAAAGAAAAAAAAAAGGTAATAAAAATGTAATTATAAAAGGGGAAGTAAGTCATTCTGTCAATACAATTTATTCCATTCCGGGATCTTTTTAAATCCATTATCAAAGGAAAACAGAGTTCTGATATAAATCTTCACCATGGAGTTTGCAGGAATCACTTTACCAGCAAACCTCTCAAATTCAAGGTGAATACTGAAAACAGAGGGTCAGACTATAGCTGTAACAGACAGCACGTATAACGGGCATTAGATCCCAGCAGCATTTAAAGCTAGGCAAAACCAAAACACTCTTGGGACATTGTGGCACATCTCTGTCCCAGCCTGGAAAGGAACAACACAATGACCCAGTAACGAGAGGGATGGCCTGAACAGCCGTGTGTGGCCCTGCTTTTCTAGTGCAGGGCAGGGTTTCCAAAGGCAACCTACTCCATCCAGCCAGGCTGGGGGCTCTGTGCAGTACCTCCCCGTGTAACCCATCTCTCAGCCTTCCTCCCCAAGAGCTGCCTCAGCCTCTTGCACAGTCCCAGACACGCATGACCCTATTCTACCCACTGCCACTGTGGGAGACACAGAGCATTCAAGACATTTGTTTGTTGACTACTACAGAACAACCTGCATGACACGGGAATGTTGCAATGCCGGAAGGCATTAACAAACGCTAAAAATCAGTTGTTTGAGCAATTTCTCAAATTGTTAAGTCTGCATTAGGAGAACATTTCCCCAATTCTCCTTTCAATTTTCTGATTTCTTCTAAAATCAATTTGCTGTAGGCACTCGTGGGCAAAATATCCCCCCCAGACTCTGGCTATTAATCACAGCATTTAAAGGAGTGGCACCTTGCTACTAACAAGACCACACGTCCAGGTTTAAGTGATTTACATTGATCCAACAGTCCTGAGCAGATGGGCGCTCCACAAACAGCTGTGTCAGGGGAAAAGGTTAGTGCCTGCCAACTGGCTTCTTGTCACAGGCCTCGGTTACAAGTGTCCCCTTCCCTGCCCAGTGCCAGGGCAAACACCCCAGAGCATCTTCAACCAAAGTGAACATTCGAGGAGCAGCACCTGTGGCTGACCTGGCTGGGCGGGCAGGTTACGGAGCGGAGGGTGTCTGGCCAGGCAGATAGTGACAAGCAGCAAACACCCAGAACTGAGGGCAGCAAGATCTCTTACCTGGCACAAAGGGAAAGAGAAAGAGGGTACATGTCCACAACCCCCAATGAATACAGGTATCCTTGGGTGTTGAACGATTTTAACATGAGCAGTTTTAAAGATGATGAGAAAACTGCCTCAGTTTAAGTGTACTCTAAGTGAACGGCTTAAAAAAAAAAAAAAAAGTTTTTTTATCAGCAATTTCACAACTCAACTCTAAAAAAACCTGAATAAGTTTATCATCCAAACCCAGCTCTCCTTGGCTTCAATGTTGTTTAGACTGTGTAAGGAATGTAGAAAAGAAGCAGTAAATATTTTCTTAAACGAAAAAAAAAAGTCCCAGACCTCACACTGACGTTATTACAGCTCTCTTGGGAGAGAATGAGCATTTGGCCTCTTTTTCATGAAATTTCCATCACAAACTTGATTTTTTTTGTCCTCCCTGCCTCTTATCCAAACCCATAAGAACCAGCCACAACAGAACCATTTAACTATGCCCAGGGAGCAACACTCAAGGAATCACACTATCTCATAATTTTTTCCCACCACAAAAACTAGGTCCCTTGTAGGCTGAAGTGGCCACACAGACAAGCAACAACCCTTAATTATATTTTCTTGGTTTCTGTAGGAAAAGGTTACTACGTGTTTCATCTATGTAACAGAAAAACCCCACATATTTCTTAAAAATATTCTGGTTTATTTAGAAATTTCTGTTACTGGGGGCCATCACATACATGTAAGAAATTGATTGCTGTATTCCTAGATTTATGCCTCCTAACCCCATAACAACTCATAGACACCCCTTGAATTGGCCCAGGCACTGCACTCATGGGTTATTGTGCATGCAATACAAGTTCTGTCACAAAATATAAGCAGTCAAAGGGTAATTTCCTACTTACTGTTAGCTGGCTATTTATTTTTTAATAAAAAAGGCTTGACATTGCCAATTCAATGATAGGAAAAGTGAGCAGAAGCTCACTTAGGGTGGGATGGGAAAGTATTTCCCAGCAAGTGCTGATTCTGGAACTGTACATACAAAAAAAGTTGTGAACTTTGGAGCTGAGCCAAGCGTTTTCTTCTCCACCACCATAAATGCAGCTTTGCTCCCTGATACAAACATCCCAGCACGTTTTACAAAGCAGCAATAACAGGGAAAGGCAAAGGTGATTTACCCTGATCTATATGTATCTATTTAATGTTATGTTTGAGTTCATGCTTGAGATCGAAGACAGGAAAAAAATATAAACAAATGTAGAGTGACCAATTCCCTTTTCTACCTGCAGCATTTCTCCTTCTTTGGAGGAAAGGTCACCATGAAGGAAAAAAAAGGATGTCAAATGAGCATTAGCTTGCTAATGTGCAGTTCGAATACGTCCCTTTGCAAATTAGTCTAGAGAATTCAGGATTTTTATGTTTTATGATCACTTAAGGATCACAAGGGCCATCATCTGATCTGAGTTCCTTGTGCCCCCATAGACCAGAGCTGAGATTTTGCTAGCAGATTCTTCTGTAAACTAACATCAGAACAGAGAGCTCTTGTGGGGGAGAGGCTTGTCCCTTAGTAATTCCATTTCAGATCATTATATCAGCAGAAAAAAATAAATAAGAAACCAAAGCAAATAATTTTGTACCAGCTACCTCAGCAGAATCAGCCATCACACGGGGGTGTGAAAGGAAAGGGAGCACAACCATTGCTCACACTGGAACCAACCAGTGGTGCTCCCCCCTGCTTTTACAGCTGTGCCACAAAATTTAGTGTGGATTTAAGGTATTGGAAGGGATTTGTCTTTCCCAGCAGCGTGGAGCACCACACGCATGCTAAAGGGCTCACCTTAGCTAGACAGGCTGGCATCCAGTGAGGGTAACAACAGACACCAGCAGCATACAGACCTTCTCCTGCCTGTGGAAGAATCTGCGAAGGTTACCTGCAGAGGAGTGCCTCCATGACACACTCTTCTTTATGCCACAAACTTGAAGGTAAATTAATTACATTAATTACATTTGATGAGTAAGATTTTTAGACGTCACATAACGATACAATCACATTATTTCATTTTAATACTTAGTCTTGTTCAATATAGCAGAATCATTTGCCCAACTGAAAGCGGGAAGGATGGTTAAAAAAAAAAATCCACACAAGCAACTCCTGGAACCTACAGCGTTGTAATCTTCCCAGAGGCTTTGCTTTATTGTGCTTTCTTCCTTTTCTATAAATGAAATTTCTTCTTTCTACCCCTTCTGGCTGCAAAGATAACCTTCCCAACACAAACCAAGGCACTAGCGTCATTCTGCTGCTGCAGCCAGCCAGACTGGAACAATAACACCAGGAGAGGTGTGAACTTCCTCCCTTTGGCTTAATAGGGTGTTAACTGTGAAAGCTAATTATTTAAATGCTTAAGAAAGGACTGTCATCACAGTTAACCATTTTGCTGCCAAGCAACAGGCAAGGACATCTGCCCATCTCTAAGCAGCTCGCTCCTGGAATGGCACCCACTGGCCATCCCAGGAAGCCAGTTTAGCTCCCCATCACTGCCGGCCGTCCCACATCCCCTGTACTGACTGTTCCCCTCTCTGCTACCATAAAGCAAAGGACTGGATTGGCAAAGGACTACTACTAACCTGGCTGGGTTTGACGACCTGGTTGAGAACAGAGCAGCCAGGCAGCAGGCAGGGGACAAGACACCCCTCAAGCTAACGCTGCTGCCAGACCCCTTGTGCCACACAGCTCCAGCTTCAGCCCTTGAACTTGCTGTGAAATCCATCTCTGGGGCCAGGACTGCCTGCCTTCTGGGCACAAGAGCCCCTAAACCACCTTCAGCAGACATGCTTCTGCACTGCCCTAGGCTGCTTCTAAGACAAAAATCTCTCAGCCCGCTGCAAACCCTCAGGCATGGCTTCAGTAGCAGCCTGAGTGTGGGGGATTCCAGCTGCACAAACACGGCCAGGCTCACCTGGGACTGCACAGGCTGCATGGGGACTTCACTGTCCCCACAGCTGCTCCAGAGGTAGCTCTGCTTGCCATACAAAGCTGTTACCCCTAAGGCTACGTGTACTCAGTGATGCTCCTTCATTTCAAATGCAGATGTTAATGTATTATTTAGTATTGTTCTTTAACCTGCTAACATCCTAGAACATCAAACCACTCTGCCCTTTGTATGATTTCAGTCTTTTCAGTATTCTGTCATCACAAATCATATATCAATCTCTTTTTTTCTAGCCAGTAAGTAAAAGGCACCTATGTGCCCTCTACAGATAGGAGACACATTCCCACCTTGGAAGAGGTAAAGAGCCTATTTCTGAACACCAGGACTTTGTTTATTTGACAAGCCAACAGACTTTCACTGCCTCATCCCTGCTGGATAGTTATAGCATGTTGTGGAGGTTTTTTGTCCCTGTCAAACCAACAAGAACTCAGGAATCTGAAAGAATATTCCCCGGGAGAAGGCTCCAGAATTGCCAGGAGCCTGCACCAGTTGATTTATTGTCAGTTGCTGAGAAGCTCACAACTTCTAGCACTCTTCTTATATCCAAATTTTTTAAGAGGCATGTTTGTTTCTCTCTCTCTTCTGGATTTTTTTTTTGGTTGTTTTTTTTTTGGTTTTGTTTTGTTTTGCTTTTTCCAATGGAAGTTGCTAGCATGAATCTTTAAGAAAAAACACAAACCCCCATTTTATTTTTTTTAATCACATAACTAAGCTAATTTCAATATTTTTGAAAACTTTACTGTTATTTTGAACAATGGAACTTGTGGTATCCCTTGTTCTTTGTGGAGGGTATACAGTGAGCTCTAGAGAGGTTGGTTACTATGGCAGCTCTGAGCTGTTTGACAGTGTTATAATGTTTGCTGATGCTTATTAATTTATCAGAGTGGAAAAAAAATGAATAGCTCATACTGACACCACTGGGGAAACTAAAAGGCAGATCCTGTAGGCTATGTAAAGCACTAGTGCTGAGCAATGGAAAAGAAGATGAGCAGCCAGTAAATGCTTTGCACACCTCAGATTTGGGGACCATTTTAGACCAGACCATGTCCTCATGCATGCTCCTGCATTTTCCAAGTTCTGTTTCCAAACTAAAGGGGAAAACTAACAAGCACTGAGTATCTCTGAAATCCCCAAAAGCTGCTTGTAAGAGAGCAATAATCCTAGGAACAAAACCTTCCAACTAAGAATTGGTTCCTTATTTACCATGAAAGACTAATCTTTTCCCAGAAATTACTGAAAAGAGAAGGCTTTTTAAGCTCATCCTTAACATGTTTCCTTTTATTAGCAATACAAAAATTGCCTTTGAGCTTTCTTATTCCTTCCCACTATTTCTGCATATATATATGCAAATTATCATACAGATTTCCCTTCACTGAGTACATTACATATCTCTGAAACAGTTGGCAGACCCCTGGGGGGGTGTTGCCCAGACAGCTGTGCAATCAGCTGAGTAAATCAGCTAATTAAAGAAACAAAGAAAATGGAAAAATTATTAGAGACAGACTCCTACTTACAGCATTGTTCAGCACCTCTGTATGTTAAAAGCACAGCAAGCACAAGATGGAATAAAGGTACTTGTAAATCGGTGAATGAACTATTGCACAAGTGACAATGATGCCATTTTCTCTCAAACCCTAATCTGGGATGCTATGATATTTATGCTTTGTAGTTTAAATCAATTTGACATAAATTACTCCAGCACTTTATTTTACAATTACAAAAGTGTGAAATTTAATGTTGGTCTCATAACTGACTTCTGTATGTAAAAAATGGTCATTAACTCCTGCTTGACCTTAGATGTAGAACTAATATTGAATTTGCACAGAGGGTACTCATTATTCTGATCTAGTTTCCACACAGAAAAAAAAGTTCCCAAGGGTCCTAGTGCTACAAGCCATTTCTCAAATCTCAAATAGGAAACAGGACTCCAGAAAATGATGCAAAAGCATTTCCTCTCATTGCAGAGTTTATCAAAAGGCGGATAACAGCAAGGGTAGGTATCTGCAATCTAAACAGAGCAAAGGCAGTGTGGTAAGAAAGGAGGCTGGCAGATGTAGATTTGGTCTTGCTGATCACCATTAAGGCACCATTCCTTCCCACTGCTTCTAAATGACCACTGGAAGGACAAACCTCAGTTTAAATGAGGCTCAGGCCTGCCCACATTATATAGCCATTATAAATTAAAAAATGAGTGTAACAAGTAAAGCCACCAATATTTCCCAGCTCAGTCAGATAATGGTCATTTCACATTATTGTACAATGGTCTTTTAGGAACTTCTGTTTATTTTATTTCTCAGAACTGAAGCCTTTCATCTGGCTTTGAAGGTCCATATTGCATCCAAGGTAGTGGTGCATTAGAACAACATAATTTGTAAAACATCTCTGGCTAAACGAGACAGGCATTTTTAGATAGATAAACAACTACTGTTGATTCATGTGGCCAGAGGAGATTTGGTTTTCAATGCCTGGCCCTTTGTGATGCATGCAAAGATAAAGCCACATTTTACACTGACTTTGTGAACATATGAAGTCTTATTTTTTAATCAAGGAGAAAAAGAATGTGAAAAATCATATGTAAACGCTGTAGGATTACTACAGGAACAGACAAAAGCAAGGGGTTTTGTACCAATTGCAGCTCAAGGGAAACCATTTAATGCTTGAATGCAGAAAGTTTCAAATTTTATCCAGTAATCGTAGATATTATTCTCATATGCATGATATTTAAAATAAAAAAATAAAATAAAATCACGTGGCAGTGAATGTATCTATAGCAGTGTTGTCTGAAATGAGATGATGGAAGGATAGAGAACAGCCCATTACATGATCAGAGAATGATTGCTGGGAACAGATCAAACACGGAGGTATGGACTGTTGCTGAGCAGGCTGGTGCAAAGTGAAACACTGCTCTCTATTCCATGGAAACATCCCCCAGGCATGGCCAGGAAAGGAGCAGGAAACAAAGAGGACTCTGAATAAATAAATTCTGTGAACTTATTGTAAATGCCTCCCCCAAAGCCCCAGTAAACAAAACGTTCACCTGAGGGTTGTTTTTTGCACAACTGCTGTCTTTCCAACCTTACTGTGCTGCCTCTCTTAGTGTATGTGCAAAATATCTTTCCCCTACACAGCTACTCTGCATTGCTGATTTCTTCTGTGAGAGTACCTTAGATCACACAGAAAGAACTATGCACAAGGTTCTACAACAACTGCAAAAACTAAACCATAAACTGCCAAAATCCGTCTCACCACAGTTCCCACCAGAGAGCTCTTTTCCTTCTTCTTCCAAGTCTCAGTCCACTCTGCTTTGTATCAGCTGTTGCACACACAACAGCTGGTGTTACTGTGTAGTCCTTTCACTGTTGTTCGGGGCACTTCCCACCCCCAGCATCACTCAGGGTGGGCACAAAGCAGGTGGTTATAGATTCAGCTAAGGCACAACAGAGCTCTGTGTGTGTGTGTGTGTGTGTCACACACATGGTTCCTGACCAGCCAACACAAGCAGCATCATTCCCCAGGGCTAGGAGGGGTCTGATCCTGCCCTTTTGAAGGGCTGTCATTTTCTTGGTGTGCTTGATCTCAGGAGTAATGGAAGAATCCCTGATATGAGGCAATATATAATTGTAACCCCCAGTGGTCCCTTAGGGGTAGGGGTTCCCTTCAATAGAGCACATTAAAAAGGACATTTAAAACAACATTTAAACATTTAAAAAGGATTGCTTAGAGAAGCAAACATGATCAGAATCATAGAATCATAAATTATGCTGAGTTGGAAGGGACCCATCAGGATCATCAAGTCCAACTCCTGCCCTGAGCAGGACAGCCCAAGAGTCACACCATGTGCCTGAGAGCATTGCCCCAGAGATTCTTGAACTCAGAAAGATCTGGTGCTCTGACCAGTTCCCTGGGAAGCCTGTTCCAGTGTCCAGCCACCCTCTGGGTGAAAAACATTTTCCTGATATCCAACCTAAACTTCCCCTGACTCAGCTTCAGGCCATTTCCTTGAGTCCAGCCACTGGTCATGAGAGTGAAGAGATCAGTGCTGCCCCTGTACTTCCCCTCATGAGGGACCACTGTGAGGTCTCCCTCAGTCTCCTCTGTGTTGAACAAACCAAGATTACCCCCCTTACTTCAAGACCTGAAATCATAGACCTTAAAGAAAGTCCCTAAAGTACAGTGTAACTTTTAAAATATTGCTAGCTATGTTTTCAGGTGAAGCTTTTATTTTGAACCACATTTCAGTGGGCAGGGGAAAAGTAAAGATACAGTCAGCATGAGCTAACAGAAGCACGACAGTCCTGAACCTTCATTTTGAGTGGCCATTTCTCCAGGGTGAATCCTGTAAGTAACATTTGCAGAAGAACCCTCATTCCTAAGTAACTCATTACTAAGTTCAACCCTTGCTTTAAACAAGTGAGTGCTTGGAGGAACTGGAAGTTGTCATGAAATGACGTACTACTTGAGTCAAGTAAACAAACCTATTGAAAAGAGACATGAAGAGAACAGAAAAGCAGTAAGATCCTACTGATATTACCCCTTTCCCACCTTCCAAACTGTCTTAATTTTTTCACAAGGGAAAATGCTCACCTCTCTGGCACATGACTGTCACATTATTCTGTAAATAGGACCAAGTTTTTTCATACCTCATTATACCCTTTTTCAGTGGCATAAGTGGTAACAAACCATGCACATTTTACTCCAGAGATATTGAATACCTTGTTGTTTATGAAACCTGTAAATTCAATAGTACTTAATATGTTTGAAATTTATAGACAATGCTGAACTGCTCTATTCTTGAATGACCTTTGATCATGTAACCTTATTTTTCAAGTGTGTCTACAAATCTAACTCAAATTTGTAATGATTTTCATTTTCTACATATCAACACTTCTACAAGTGAATAAAATGAATAACTTAACATAGAATATTCAGATAGCACCATATGACAAAACTTTTGCTAATTATTGTGGAATAAATTTACCAAGAAGTCTCACAAGGATCTGTACTACTTGAGGAAATGGGCTGAATGATAAAGATGCAGTTTCCTGAGTTAACCAAGCTGATAAAACAGCTTAATGCTGCTGAAAGTGTCTTACTGGGCTCCTTCCCACACACCTCCACCTCCCCACCCTGATAAGAAGCTGCCACCCTCACTTTGTGTCAACTTCAGCACATGCTGCTGCTATACTGTATGCTGCTCTGGCTGCCCCATCTCAAAAGTAATGTAAAAGATGAAGCAAAGATGATCAGATTTAATGGAAGGGATTTGGTATGAGGAATGACTAGTGATATGGCCAGGAAATGAGACAACTCACAGGGGCATGACAGATGTGCACAAAATCCTGACTAGTATAAGGACGAATAGGGAATGGATTATTCACCACTCTCTGTCAGCAAAGAGCTGTATCACAACAGAGTGAGGGCCATGGGGAATGTGTTTAAAACAAACAAGAAAAAATATGCTTTAACACACTACGCATGTGAATTGTGAGACTTGCTGCCATAAGGGATGATGAAGGTCAGGAGTATAAGCAGGCTTAAAAAGCAATTTGATAAATTAATGGAGAAAAGGTCCAGCAAGGGTTACCTACCACAGCAGTGTGGGTACAGCAAAATCCCTCTATCACAGGCTGGTAGATGCTGAGTATGTACATCAGAAGGACTGTTTGTAATTGCTCTGTTTCCTACTCTAAGCATCCCCTACTCATCACTCACAGTAGGAGCGTAGCTGGATGGACTTTTAACCTGACCCAGCCTGACTGTTCTCATGTGTTTAACCGGGCTGACATTGCCTGGAGTGTGTTTGAGTCGAGTCACGCAATCAGCTCTGACAGCGGTGCTGTAGAGGTGGTGCAGTGGCTGGGAAAAGGAATAGCTGTTCACAGCTTGCTTTTCATTCATGTCGGCAAAGCTCAAGCCCCAGTGACTGCTTCATATTGAATCGTCTGCACTAAAATAAAAATACGAAGCAAATCACATAGGCACTTAGGTTGTGACAGAAGCAATACAAAAGAAAAGGGGAAGGGTGGATATGCATACATATATGTAAGAATAGGGTGGAGGCAATCCAGAAGATCTCAAATATAAAGTTAATATATTGCAAAAGTCATATTATTATAAATTATTATACATTATTATAAATAAAATGTTAATGACATATTAAAAAATCAATAGAGCTTGCCAATTCAAGAATGGCATGACTAAAATATGTCTAATTATATAGTGGAAACCTGAATACCATTCATAAGGGGGAGCAAAACCACACACAAGTGCTAGGGCATTTGTGGCTGCCCTGCCTTTCACAGCGGGAGGGAGAAACACCCACAGACCTGCCGCTGCTCCTGCAATGCCTGGGGAGAAGCTGAGTCACCATCTCCCTACCTCATCCATACCCTGTCAGCTATTATCTTAATCAGCCCCCGTATTCACAAACACAAAGACCAGAGCCATGCTCTTATCAATTGATCCTTTGCACAAATAAAGTTATAGAAATTCCTTTTTCTATAAAGGGATTTGCTGGGTGATGCCATGGGGTGCAGCTCGGTTTGTGCACAGAAATGCAAGGCATCTTGTTTGTGGATGGGATTAACACCAGTACAAAGCGTCTACCTGACAGGTTTTGATCAGTTCAGATGTACCCGTGTAGCTTCGTCACCAGCTAAAGCCTCCAGCCTTAGGCTGTTTGCTGCTTTTTATCCTTGTTTTAGCTACCATCTCTAACACATAAGAAACATGTCATGAGCCATGACAAGTAATTGAGATAAATGCCAACCCTTGTAAACCTTCAGACGGGAGGCTGCATTTATGTTATATTTCAGTACATTTGCAGAAGCTATCAGAAGCCAACAAGGTATAAATAAACCAAACAATTTAATGCCAAGTGCCTACAATTAAAGAAAAAGTTTCCTTTTGCTCCAGTTACTTGCTTCCCCAAGACCTTTTACCAAACCACAGAAGACAGCATTTACTCTATTTATTTCTAAGGTTAGGCAAGAATAATTTCAATGCATTTTTATAAGCCACAGAGAAGTGCACAAACTTATTTCCACCTCCTAGGTCACCTTTATCATGAGAGCTTTATTCTAATGAAATATAAATGTGCTTTCAAGTCAACAGTGTTACCGAGGTACATCAACACTTCTGAATTACAGACACTTACTTTACCCTGGTTTAGTTTTATTTGCAAAGAAACTAAAAGTGCTGAGCTCCCTCTGCATGAAGGCTCTCAAGTATGTCAGCATATGCCTTGTTATCCGAGTGGTATACTTGCAGCACACATCTGGAATATGAAAACAGAGCTTTTTTCCACAGCACAGAAGTTTTTAATTTTTTCAGGTTCCTCATTTTCCTTTCAGCATCTGCCAGCTTTATGAGTTTCTCCTATTCTTCTACACCACAGTAAAAACAGAAGAATGGCTCTTGGGGAAAGGCATTCTACCCCACACCCTACTGGCTTTTTATTATCTGGTAGCCGACATTCTCCATCAAGTCAGATCCTGCACTAGCAAGAATTTGATACTCTACCCTACCCCACAGCAGGCTCAGGTCTCTACCTCGGTTTTTGTCAGCAGATACAGTGTGTAAATCTCTGACACAGCCAGAACTGTAATAGTTGCAATTACTACCTCTCACATACATACACTAGGTAGCAAACCAAGCTTCATTTTAACAAAAACGAACTGTTTTATTCAGGTAACCAGAGGCAGTACTTGCCCCCCTCCGCCTTCCAAACCCAGCAAACCTTCCTACCTGGAACCTCTTCACCTCTTGCAGAGGGAGCTGTGGTGTTTGTGTGCTTGTATAGCGCTTCCCCTGCAACTTAACATGGTGATTACTACAGCAGCTTTAGATACATAATGCAAAAACTTAAATCAGCCAGTTTTTCTAGCACAATTAAATCACTGTGAAGTCTCTCTAAGGGCAGAGGTACAACCAGAAATTAAAATAATTCACGAACAAATAATATAGTCCTTGCATTAGGCAAAAATGCCTTTTTTCTTTTTTTTTTTTTTTTGGATGGAGGAGCTGCTGATCTCTAGGAAAGCTTTTGGTTAATGAACCGATTACCCTCTGCAGCCAGGTTCCAGACAGCAGGTTAGGACCATGCCCATTGTCTGCCCCCCCCATTCATGAATCCCAGGGTGGATGAGCCAGGCTCCCACGCCATTCACACCAGCCTGGAAGCTAACCAGGGCAGCTGGCCCAAAAGCCATGTTCCACTCTTTTCAAGCCAAAATAAACTCTTTGTCTGATTTTTGGTGGCTTATTTCCTGGAATTACATGGAATCTTGGAGAGGATTAGAGGCACAATATCTTTGACAGATACTGTGGCTTACAGCTCCAGAAGTATTTTCTCTGAAACGTGCTTCACTTCACCAGTCACAGCACATCATAGCTTGATCGCTAACAGTAACTGCTACACTGTGAATTTAACCACCAGCAATAAAATAAAGGAGCATAACCAACCACCCTAATTTAGTCTGCACCTACTGCACTAAAGGCATTAACTTAAATTAAATCTTACAGTTATGCCTGATCTACATCCATTTTTTACAGTCATCCAAGATGGGGCATAAAGAAATGCAAATTTCAACAACAAGCATGCACTAGTTAAACGGACTAAAGAGTTATCTTTTGTTCGGATCTGAACAGACACTTTAAGTGTTTACATTAATGTATTAGGAAAGGCTGGACAGCACTGCAAAGCTGTATAAGGAGCTTTGGTTTTTTAAGGCTGTGATTTTTAACTGAAATATTTCTACCTGCTCATTGAGGGTTGCAATTACACTAGTATAAAGAAGATTCCAAGAGATATTCTTCTTTTGGATTTTCATCTCTTGCAGCTCATTTCTAATCCAACCCCCATCCCATTTTCTACTCTAACAACCATCCACCAAAAGGGAATAAGAGGCTAATTCTGGCTTTCCCCCCTCTTTTGGGGAAAAGAGTTTTATTTATTGCTAGTAGCATTAGTAATATTTGCTGACAAAACTGCTTAGAAGCAGAGAGATTTCTTATACCGCCATAAGCAGGAAGTAAACGTACATGGCACCACACTCAGCCCATTTAACAGCAAAACAAAAGATTTCCTTGAGCGCTTCTTTAAAATAGCCTGTTTTCCTCTGCACTGAGCCAGAGCAGAAGTGTTTCCATGTTCAGCCATTACAAGTCAGGTGGGACTGAGGTGACACCAGGTAAGGGCAAGCAGCCGAGGGGTGTTGACATCATAAACTACTGCAGCACTTTCAGAAGCAAAGCTACCACACAGAAGCAATTCAGGTCTGAATTCACATTCACATTTGTGTTCGCTTTCTACAGATTTACATTTATAGATGAGTGTGGATGTAACCTATGTGTACTTCTATTTCCAGAAAAAAAAATGGCATCAAACTATGTCTAGAACACTTTCTTTAATACTTACATTTTCACAAGAAAATATTTGCAGGTACACCAGCCACATCTTCTTAGTGCCTCCAGTTTAAGATACCATGCTGTGTGTTGTGCATGTGTGTAGTAAATTTTGCACTGCACTTGTAAACCACAGATAGACTGAGAAAGATATTATGGTGCAACACTATTAACAAGTCAGAAAATAGACCAAGAAGTACAAAATCCGTGACTTTGATTTCTAGAAAAATCACTGAAAATCACAAGAGATGCTCAGTGAAAATGCACTCAAAGACCTCGATGGCTTTGGAAACATGCTAATAATTTAAGGCCACTCCACCTCTGCTTTACTTTAGAAATACATTCAACTTGGTGCAGGAGGCACTGCATGATGACACCAGAGAGCTAACCCTGTAAAGAGTCAGGTCTGGCCAAGTAGGTTCTGTTGGCTCCTGTGCAGTGCCTGGAAAACACAGCTTCCTTGCTTCCACTCCAGCTCAGCAATGCAGATTCCACCTTCTCAAGTGCCAGTGCTACCAAACCCTGATGGAGCTCAGATGACCACATATTTCAGTGCCTTTGCACTGTAACACCAGCATATGCTGTGAATGCTTTTACTGTCAGAGACTTCCAGTTATCCTGTTGCCTTTCCCCTTCTCCTGCCCTGATCAAAGACTTGCCTCTACAGCTATACAGGTGTATAGACAGGAAAGAATGCCTTTGTGCATGAAGCTGTCCTTTTGTTTTAGCAGTAAGAAAAACACCTGGCTGGGCCAGTAAAAGACAGAAAATGTGATGGCATGAGATACTGGATGGTAAAAAAAATAAAGGGAAAATTACCAACTTACTTTTCTTAAGTGTAAGCGAAATAAAGACATCACCTTTTTTTATAAAGTACAAGCCTAGAGAAAATAGTGATTTTGGCCAGAAAGAGACCCAAATTCAGATTCAAATGTAACACTTTGATTTTGTTAGCTAGGTCATTAGATGTAATGAGTGAGAAGGAGAGAAGCTTAACTGTAATTGCATTGTGCTGTATACACAGATTCTCCATTACTATCTTTTCTTCCCCATGTTAAAAAGACAGCAGTGACAATTCACATACTTCAAGAAATGACAAAAGGGAACAGCATTACAAAAACCCCTCTGAAGTTCAGCCTGACTCACCTGACTTCCTTGCTTTCAAGGCAATGACAGCAGCCAGTTCTCTCTGTACCTAAAATATCAGGAAAAGAAAAGGATGGTTACAGTTCCTAGCACAGTCAAATAAAATAAAATGCAACACTGGTAAGATACAAGCTATCAATGCTTTGCAGCAATCAACTGCATGTGGAATTATGCCTGGTTTTGAAACTACAGTCAGTTTTCCTAGCAAATCTATCTCCTTTCCAGCTGGGAATTCTGTGACTTTAATTTCATGTAAATACCACACATTCCTCAGGGAATGGGCAATTCAGTAGCCCGGCCTGTAATTTATTTGCACAGCCTATCTGTTTCACAAGTACACACTTGAATCTTCTCCCTTCCCTTGTTACATATTTGTTTTGCCTCTGATGAGCACGCTATAATGCTAGATTTATTGTGTGACTCCGGAATAAGAAAGTTCTTCATGCTGAGGTTTGACGGAGGTTCATGTATATAACTGACCTTCACTTTTTTGGATCTTCCAGGAGGAAAAAGCCTCTCCTAGTCACATGGCTGAGAATTTCAGGACCAAAATTTCACTTGAGATGAAAATGCAGAAGTCAGAGCTACTTTCAGTTTTACAGGCTCTCTCACTAGCCTGTGGTAACACAGCCCTGCCATGCTAACCAGTTCCCTTCCTAGTCCTCTTGTATGCACTCTTCATATTTTCTGTATAGACCAGCTACTGTCTCTAGCCAGCTCAACTCTACATCCACTTCTCTCCATAGGTCTATTCCTTTTTATATAATTTCTTTTTGTATCATTTTTCTATTCATTATTCTTACGCTTCCTACTTCTTCACTGCCATCATCTGTCCCACTACAACTGCTTGCACTTGGCCTACAGCACCCCAGATGCTCTCTTCTGCATACATCTCAGTTCTTCCCTTCCTTTGCCCCATCCGTGCTCTCAGATTCCTTTAAAGATCTCTCAGGTCCTTCCAATTTCCCTAATTTTCTCAAGACAGCCTGTCTTTCGTATTAAAAAAAAAAAATATATATATATATATGGCACATTCTAACTTTTTCTAGGGATTGTCTCCGTACAGAGTCTCCAGCAGTGCATACTAGCCATCTTGTCTAACAGACCTAGGCAAGGCTCAAGGCTGTTCTGCAGTGGGAGGTTTGACATGCAGTTTCTGAGAGACGTGAAATCTCAAACATCCTTCTCAAGATATGTGGTTTGGTCATAAGCCACGAAGTCCACAAAGGATTCCCAAAGTAATACAATTACTAACAGATGTCAATATCCCACTCTCACAGCTCTGAAGAGAAGTTTGAAAATGTGAAAGAAGAATAGTTAACGTTATACTGGTCAGAAAGACAGACAAAATCACTCAGGGCATCTCAGTACAATGGTAACTCCAGCACCCAATGATCAGACACTCAGGAGCCACCCAGCAGTACACTCTGCATATGGCAGAAGGCAGACATACCACAGGCCACATCCTTCCTCTGCTTGCATCCTTCTTTCCTTTGTGGCAAATATCCAAGAAAAATTTTTTGCTGTCCTTGCAAGGTACAAGAGTATTTTCTATTCCTTGATGCTGCCCTAGTGAGAGGGACAGAGGTGTCTTCCACTCCAAGCAGGAAAATATGAAGGCAGTGCCACAGTTTTCTTAAATGTCATCCTGTTTCCAGCACAATTGTGCAAGCTGGCAGTGTTACCTTCCCTTCCTTCCTTCCTGTACACTCATTCCCATGTCTGGCGAAATGTTAATCATAGATAATGTAAGCATAAACTTCAAGTAAAATGGGAAAGAACAGTTATTCTCTGGAAAAACAACTCGTGTGCTTTCTTGCAGCAACTGCTATACACAAATATTTTAATAATACATACAAGCTATCTTGTTAAGAGTGGGATTTTCAATAAAAGCCCAAGTTGTTTCTGAATAACACCACCACGGCTTTTCATGGCTACATTTCTCAGACCCTCTCCATTCATTAAACTCAGCAGGAGGTACCCATGTTGGTACCTAGATTCTGGTCTATTGTCACAGGTTATGGTCAGTAAGAAGCATTGCACTGATGTCTCATCTTTATCTTTTAGCATTCAATAAATACATTATCCTAAGATTAGCCTTAAGAGACACTACAACCTGAAACAATTGCAAATATATCACTTAATCAAAGATTCAAGAAATGAAAATCTCTCCATGGCTGCAAAGAAAAACCCGTCTTGTCAGAAGAAAAGGCAGCACTGTGGCATCCTGCAGTTGTATTTGTGGTACTACTTTTGCTTATAAGGTGGTACCTGTTAAGTTTGAAAGATAATGCTAAAATCACAGGTAATAAAAAGGCTGGGTTCCTATATTTTGTCTATGTCAAGCTAAATATCTCAGAGTTCGCTGCAGGCCAGGAATGCAGCTGGCCTTTTACTTAACTTGAGCAAAATCCTTCAGATAAAGCTGGAGGAAAATAGGTTTCTCTAGTGTTGACAGTAAGGAAAAGTTCCTTCATCAAAGGGTTCCATCACAATAATCTGAGCTGCCTCTCATTGGATTCACTTCAATCACAAAGAATTGGTACTGGTGAGCATCCTTCCGGATTTGATTGGTGTCCCTAGATTTCATAATCTATATGCTTTTGTCTATTTTAGCATAAATGCACTTGACATCCCTGCTGGACATGCAATTCCTCTGCATCATTACACCAGTGGAAATCCATGTATAACATTCATTCCTCACTGCACACATGCTACCCATTATCATACTTCTTCCTAATAGGATTTCAGTTACTGCCTGCTTGACAAAATCGATAGTTGCACATCATATTGAAGATAATAATGCAGACACAAAATAAAATACATAAACAAGAACTATGTATGCCTACCATATTGAGATATTAAATTTTTTAAAATATTTTATACATACAGCTTGTTGCTACAAAGCTAACACTATCCAAACAGTATCCCATTTGAGTAGCACTGCAGATGTCAAAACTGATTCATTTTAAAGGCCAGTTCACCACAGTATTTACAGAAGTATCATGAAGGTCTGAAAGAGAACATTTTGAGTAGGTAGTTGGCATGTTACCACATCTCAATCAGTTTTCTTTTTGCAATATAAAAGAGTGTGCATAGAGAGTGATACCCAGGTATAGTTCTGCTTGATTAAATACAAATGGCACATTTATATGGGGAATCTTGTCTTCAAAAAATAGAGATTTTTAAAAAGTAAGTGATAACTACTGCTCTTCTTTTATCACAAATCTTATCATTTTGTCATAGTGGACATAGCTGCGCATCTAGCAGACAGTGCATGCCACCTCTACTTTTTTCCTTTCTCTTTTTTCTGCCCATAGTAGTTCTTTGTGAGACAGTATTCTAGATGCCATTGTGTCAAACAAGACTTCAAATCTAGAGAGAAAGTGCCAATCCTCACAGAATCTCAAAATGAAATCCTGCAACAGAAGGCTCTAAACAGCAGGATTTTGAAGAACAGTAAGAGTCTAGTTCACATTTTTCATCTCAAGTTATGACAACCTGATGAGCTCCAAATATAAGTAATATTGGCTGATGCCTGAAAGTACCAGAAAACTATTTTCCAGATACACTTCATTAACATCCTCATATTTTCTTCTGTTCCATCCCAAAGTAAAGTAAAAGCTTTGCAGTGGAAACACTCATAGCTATCCCACTCTGCTCTGCTTTTAGCAGACAAAACACTGAATATGAAGCTGCTCTTTGGGATACGACATGGGATGCATGACAGCTCTGGAATGCTTTTTTAAACCCATGAGTAATCACTGCATTTTTTTAAAAATTCATGACCAAAAAGATTATCTGATGCAAATGTATTTCCAATGGCATTTTGCACTGCTTGCAAATTTTGCACTGCTTGCCTTCACAATTAAGTTTGATGGTGTCTCATTGTAATGGAGCATATGATATAAGCACATAATTTGATAGGTTAAAAGAGGGATTTATATTTTAGGCACATAGATTCTTCCAATGTTTCTTGGGCTGGAGCCTCACAATCAGTTTAGGTTTGAAAATTTGGAATGGAATCTCCTGAAAGAAAAAGCTGACACAGAAACTGTCTTCCAACCTGAAAAAAAAATGTTTTATACCATGAAAAGCCAAAAGAAAAGTAGAAGAGACAGTGGTGAAATTTGAATCTCCAGTTACAAAGTCAACTGTAATCTTCAACTGCTTTAGTGCTGGGCTGAAAGTAGGAATTTTGTGGGTTTTTTCACACTTCTGAAATACTGGTGTGGAGTACCATGAACAGGATTCTCAATTATGAATTCTTCAAAGAAGACTGGTTTAATTTTGTACAAAATACATAAACATTCAGTGAGCCAAAAAGCCAGCATGAACACATTTCCAGTAATGACTAATAACTTCACTTTCAGTTTCCAGTTCGTGCTTACAGGAACTCTTTTTTCCTTTTTTTTCATATAAATTCTGAAGCTGGAAGCAAAAAAAAAAAAAAAAAAAGGCCCTAGAAACCTAGATACTGGACAGTCCAGTCCTCTGTTGAATGGTGTGAGCTGATATTTCAAGTTTTTTTTTTTTTCAACTGGGACATAAAAAGTCTTTACATAAGGTTGCAGTGAGTACTTTAGGTCCCAATCTACTGTATGGAGGAAAAGCAATATTCTGGAGAGATAAAAAGGAAAAGTTCATATACAGATGTTAAAATTTGGAGGATTCTGCTCTTGTCTTGTGCCTTTTCCCCGGGGGTAGACTAGAAAATCATTACAGAGGCACCACAAAGTTCCATGGAAAATCAGAAAATGAAGGGGAAAAGACCAGATTCTTGACATCACCATGGCAATAGATGGGTTTCAGGCCATCTGGAGACGGAACTGCCTAATTTTTCTTTAGCTAGTTAGCTACAGTAATAAAATGGTTCATTTAAGAAAACCCTGTCCATGTGCCCTACTGCTGGAATGACTCAGGATGTAGTTCACAGGTTTGACCTTGCAGATGTGAAACACTCTGAACTCACTGTCAATTAGGTGTTTAAGGATATGCATGTTACTCAAGTGCATCCAGCAACCGTTAGATCCAGTTCTTAAACTCAAAAGGTCACTTTGTTTTGTTGAGTGTGTCCCTTTTTTTAACTGACAAAACCCCACATTATTCTATTTTTGATAGGCAAAGTTTTTGAGGGATACTGGCAATGTTTTATAGAGTTGGTAGTTTTGGCAAGTTTTTGAAAAAATATAACTTTGCAGAAAGTATTTCACAGTTTTCTATTTTTGCTCTATATGGAACTGAAAATGGAGGATATTGAGGTTCTGAGTTCACCTTTCATTTTCAGTTAAGAAAAAAACGTAGAGGAAACAAGGAATTTGAATATTGAGACAGTAAAAAAACCCCAAGACATTTAAAACACAGCATTTGCTTATGTCATACATTTTAAATTACTTTTGCATAAGGTTGAACATACAGAATCACTGGCTTTCCAAACACATTACAAAACGTCTTTTGTAAAGACATTTGTCTTTACAAAATACAGCAGAAATTCTCATTCCCTTCCATTTTCCAGCAATTTCAAGATAGCACTTTACTTATTTTTCTCAAAATAACACTTATCCTCACGCCTTTTTCATAATAACTTTATCTTGCCTGCTTCACTTTCGTCTCTGTACCTTCTCACATGCCAAAAACAGAACTAACGCTAATTCCCTGTTTTGATTATACCATGACTTAGGTGCGGTGTTCACAGAACTGCACAATCACAGAATGGTAGAGGTAGGAAAGCAGCTCTGGAGTTCATCTGATCCAAACCTCTGCTGAAAAGCATGGCCAGCTAGAGCCTGTCCATCAGGTATTTGTACACATTGATAAGGTCCTCCCACAGCCTTCTGTTCTCCAAGATCCACTCCCACTTCTCTCAGACTATCCTTGTAAATCAGATACTCTATTTCCCTAACCATTTCATGGCCATTCACATACACTCCAGTACATCCATATTTCTTGTACTAGGAATTCAGAACTGGACCCAACACTCCACACCAGTGCTGAGTAGAGGGGAATGATCACCTCCTTTAGCCTAAGGACAACAATCTTACTAATGCAGCTTAGGAAGCACTTGCTTTCTTTGCCATAAGGGCATGTTTCTGGTTCAACCTGCTGTCCACCAGGACCTCCAGGTTCTTTCCTGCAAAGCTGCTTTTCAGTCAACCCCCGGTCTGCATAGAATCATGAGGTTATTTCTCCCAGATGCAGGAGAAAGGGCATCTCCCAGATGCCCTTTGTTGATTTTCCTGAGATTTCTGTTGGCCCATCTCTCCAGACTGTCAAGGTCCCTCTGAGTGGCTGCACAACCACAGAATCATCTAATTATTTGGGTTGGAAAAGACCTGTAAGATCATCAAGTCCAACGGCTAACCCAGCACTGCCCAGTCCACCCCTAAACCATGTCCCCAAGTGCCACATACACACATCTTTGAAATACCTCCAGTTTGGTGACCAACCATTCCTCCCAGTGTTGCATCACTTGCTAATTTGCTGAGGGTGCACTCTGTGCCATCATACAGATTACATTAAATTGAGTCAGTCTAGCTTAACTTCCTGAAGTCCTGTCTGTCTGCTTCTTAGAACAGTGATTTTACAAGATTAACAAGATGCACCAAAGTCTAGCACAAACAGGGTAATCTATTGTTTATTATGGCGAAGTTTACTGAGGCTAAACATAGTTGGGAAGCCCAGGTCTCCCAGGTGTCTCTCCTCAGAAGTTTATGATAATCTACACAAGGGCTGCTGAAGACTTTTCTCTCCCTTTGTCTCCCATCAATGTACACTTGACCAAGAGGGTCTGAGTGTAAAGCACATGGCACAAAAGTCACCTTGGTCTTCCAAATTGGTATTTTCTGGGTCATGAATAGCATCTATTACAAGAGCAGGCTGCAGCAGTCCTTGCTTGGATTGATTTTAATAGCTTTGGAATTGTACACTAAGACCTTAGTAAAGCTCTCCCCTTCCAGAGACTAAAAAAACAGTCTTCATATATAAACATCTGTTCATTTAGACTAAGTCTTTCATTTGAAAGGATCCAAAACATGACAATATTTCGAACATGATCAGTTCAAACTTTCATGCAATGACCTTACCGCAGAAGTGAGACGAGCAAGAATTTCAGCATTGGTTTCTGCCGTATCTTCTATTTTTTGATCAGGCCTTAAAAAATAAAAATAAGATTTTATTATTTCTTTCATTCTGTTTCAACATCTTTTGATTCCTGGAAAGTAAGGAACTGTGTAGCCACAGGCACTAATGTAAAAGGGCCTTTGAGATTCCACATCAAAATGAGGACTGCAAAATGACAATAATTAATCGTGTCAGTAATGACAGAGTACACCCTTTGTCCCTTGCTGTCAAGAACTCTTTTGATCCGACCAACACGAAGCAGTGAGAGAATTCTTCAGCTATAAAAATATGATGAAGAACTGAAGACTGCAGGACCCTTTAGATCAGAATTGCTTATTTGACTGCATATTTTGCTTTGCTAAAAGCATACTCTATGAACAGAGCAAAGAGTTTTCTATCTGCCCACACCCTGCTTTGCTAAGGTGTGGAGCAGCACCTATGGCATACAATTTCATGGAAATGAAAACAGACAACATCAAAATAATTTTGTGACACATGAAGTCCGATATTCAGAAAAAATAACTGGCAGTGAAAATAATATATTTAAGAAGCCATAAATAACCAAACTAAAGCAACGGCTGAGAATACTATTAGGTTGTCTTGACAGTAACTCACAAGAAAGAGAGACTTAATGTGTCTTTTCAAAAGTGAGGCAGTGAAGGTAGAACCCTCCTAGAAACTGTCCCAGAAGTCTGGCCCATGTGGAAATAGCCACACAAAAGTGGACAGTACAGGATAAGACTGTGTTTTTCTTTTAAACAGTCTAATTCCCATCACTAAAACATCTGTAAGCCTTTCAGAAGCTTTATTGACAAGCAGAAGCATTATACCAATATGATAGGGTTATAACTATGGGAAGAAGTAAAAGAATATGCCCTTGAGATCTTTACTTTTCATGGTATTCAGGAAGCAGTGGCATGCCAGCAAGCTGAACAGTCACACAAAACTGCAGCTGCTGTAACAAACATAAATCCCAGGTATCAGCAGAAGCTTCTGTCTTTGACCAAATTATTTAATTGCTTATATGCCTTGATGTCCTTAGGGAGAGAGCTGGCAACACATCTGGAATATGCAGCTGGTATATTGTGGCTCTTACATCCCATGTCCAAAAATTTCATTCCCTGATTAAAAAATTAAGGTCAGAAAGCACAGAATGACACATGCATTCATTTTGGGGCGAGCATATTCAGATCAAAATGGTAATACAGATTAAAATCACAATTATTTTCACAACTGCCTTTCCTATTCAAAGAAAACATGACTTAACATTTTAATTATTATAAACAGCCCAAAAGAAATAAATGGATGCATTTTCATCTACAAAGACTGATTTATTCAGGTTTTCTCTTTATAATTTGGAATGAGATTAAAATAACTGAACTCTTTAGACGTTTCTCTACACATCTGATCTCTCAGAACCAGGCTAGAACCTGACTCTTCTAAATTGGAGGCAGAAGATAGCAGCTCATTAAACACAGCCACAGATGCAATCTATAAACCCAGAAGAGTATATAGCATAGCTATTTCCTTCTTGGGCCTTTATCACTTCGTTTTCTATTTAAAAGCACCCCTGGTATTCATCTGCATATGAGCATCGAATACTTCTGAAACCATGAATATACTAAAAATTAGAGTCAGCTCTTCAGAATCAGAGGGGAAGGGTATGTTTATGACACCCAGGCCAGTGGACAAGACCAACAGTTATCACCCTAATTTTTTCAAAAGTGGACAGCTAGGACCTAGTAGGGCTGATACCAAACAGGAGCTACAAAGCCCAGGCAAATTAGTGCTTATACAGTTCAGTGATCTGTGGGCCCAGTCTGCTAAGCAGAGCAAGGTGCAGGGATGCTTGTCCTAGATCTGTAAGCAGGCAAGTCAGTCTCTATGCAATACCTGAGAGCTGTTTGTCTTCAGCAAAAGCTTTCCAGGAACTCCTAAAGGCAGTAACTAAATCAATATCCCATCCTGGCTATTTGCATTAAAACCAAATTACTTTTAGGAATGGTCATTTTTCTGATATCAATAAAATGCAAATTGTTTCAGGACAGAAGACAGAGAATATAGTGCTACACTTCTGCAAATAAAAAGCAATATAAGATTAAGAAAAAAACCTCTGCTAACATCTCATCCAACAATTTTTAAAAGTATTACGGGCTATATTTCAACAGCCTCAGGTACCCAGTGCATTCTTGAAATGTTCACTGAGTCTACCAGTGGTTCTGGGAATTGTCATAAACACTCCCATTTACAAAGAAGGAAATAGAAGCATGCATGGATTAAACACCTGATACAACACTATTGCAGTAAATGGAAAAGAATTCAGGAGGCACTGGGTAAGAACCTAAGTGATTGATCAAGGTTGTAAGAGAGTCCAAGGCATAACTTTCAATTCAGATTTTTTGTCACCAGGCTATTGCAATATTCACTTGTTTTCTACTCAAGTAGAATGACTGTGACTAACACCGGGTGTTTAATGACCCCAAGAGGTCTCTTCATTGGTCCCATCTCATCTGACAACATTTACAGGGTCTCAGTCCTGTGGAATACACACAGCAACATTAGCCTTCAGATTAGGGTGAACTCCTGAAAATCTGCTATGTCCTCACTTGTTTTCCATGGTGAATTCCCACTAATGTTATGTTGAACATAAGGAATTTCCACCAAGGCCAACAGGGAGCACTTATTCAGGAACCATAAGCGTATCTCAGACTTCAGAACAGTATTATCATTGTAGAGCTTCCTATAGTTTTACTTGGTAACGCCCCTAAAACTGACCAGAGACAAACACAGATCCATCAAAAATCTGTACAGCAAGTCAAATCTGAGCTATGTTTATTTAACAGGGTTTCCAGAATAGCTGCTGAAGGAAGCCCCCAGAGCTGCTACTGCCTACTCATGTCTACAGACTCCTTCTGGGAGAGCAGAACCATGGTACTTCAGAGACCCACTGATGCACCCAGCAGCCCAGGCAAGCACAAGGCTGCTGCCCACAGCTGCAGAGGAGACAGAGGTCATCTGGCCTCTGGGACCACCAGGAGACATCCAATCTTTCTGGTGCACAAGCAAGCAGTTCTTTCTGATTTCATCAAAAGCAAGGAGTCTAATTAATAAAGTAAGAATTTCTCTATCCCTATGTATATACAGAATTAATGCTGTCGATATAGATTGTGAGAAAAGCTAAGACAGAAAAATGAGTACAAAAAAATTAAATTGTAAAAAAAAATCCTATGCTTCTAATGGTATGCAAAACAGCTCATATATTTGAGAAAAGACAAACTCTGCAGGGAAAGGTTTTAAGAATTGCCCTCTTTCCTCATGAAAAGGAGTATATGGCTTTATTTAACCAAGTCAGACAACTTTAACAAACATCTCATCACACCTATTCCCTTTCTGACTGTGTTTTAGCAGTTTACTATTTGCATCAAGCATGAAGAATTTTGAACCTGGAAAAGTCTCCTTCCACTTTAATATCATATTCCCTCGAGGGTGTACCATTACTTAAAATTCAATTCCTACAATATATACTTTTTCAAAAAGCACCCTTACAATCTGACAGGTAAAAGCTCCAGAAAACAATTTTTCAGTGGCAATATTCCCAAAAGGAATCCAGCTTCAACTCAAATTTGAATAATGTGAGCAGGAAAGAGCTGGAAATGTACATTAATGAATAACTGTTCAATTCATGTGACAGGGATCATCTTCCACTGGAAATGACAGTTGCACTGAAATGGTAAAACTGCAAAGCAGACTGTAAACTTGAACCTAAAAAGCCTTCAATCCATTTTCCTACCCAGCATCCTTCACATAACACATCAATATGACCTATCTGTTCTGTCCTTTTGATTCAAATCCTTTGAACAAGTAGACATGAACCATGAAAAGTGGTCTGATTTACAGTGATGGGGAAAATCCCAATTCCCACTAAAATCAAGAGCAAAATGCCCTGATATTTAAGGGACAGACAAACTGTTTAGCACCAGAGTTGGCTGGAAGACAAGAATTTCTATTTGCAAAAATAGTCAAAGGTTTTCTCCCATAGGAGTCAGCTGCTTAGAAGATCATATTCAGTCCTGCTGCTCTAGCTAGCTTGGGGTTCTTGTCACTTGTCTACACTCACTCAAGCTGATCAAATAAATGCATTTTAAAGGGAAGCTCCACTCCAGAACTGCCAATATTTGATTGATGAGGGCAGTCAGCAATAGGGGAGGGAATCAAGTTTCTGCCCTGAACCATGTAGAGAAATTACTGAGATTTTTTCCAACCAGCTCAACAGGTCTGAATTTAAGAATCTGGGCTTGAGACAGCTTACAGGGTGTTTGGCTTTTGTGCTCCTTTAAAATATTTCTACTGGATATCCATTTTAGACAATGAGCATTTTTAAAAACTAATATGTAGAGAAGGAAAGTACTCATAGAAGAAAGTTTTGTCTTTGGCATCAAAGAGAATAAATTCTAGTACTGCCAGAGCAATAGTTCTCTAAGTATTGGGTTTGAGGATCATCATATTAGGGACAATGAAAGAATTTAACTCAACTTGTCTATTCAGGCCAACTCCTGCAGATTTACTAAAGCATAAATGGTCATCAGCCTCCAGAGCTCTCACTAACACCTTTCTCCTCTATTTTGGCCTCTCGCTGTGGAACAAATAACTGTGGTTCCCTTCTAGCCACTCTAAATAGGCAACCTTAGAGCGCAGCCATATGATCATAGAGAGTATGATAACATCCAGTAGTCAGGTGAAAGAGGAGGCATACAGGAAGCAAAACTCTTAAAAGCCAAATTCTGAAAAAAGGAATAATAATGTGAGACTACAGAGCTCTGGCAAACAAACAGTAGAAAACTAAAATCGAATAACTGATTAAGTATTAGGTATGACATTTCCACCCATCTTGTCAATCCATCTGAAAGCTGATCCTGACACATCACAAGGGCATCTGATCTGCTAGTCAATCAGCATCAGAGCATCCCTGCTGCCAAATGTATGCCAAACCTCCAAATGTAACAGGAGACATAAAAAAAAAAACAAATCACATGCCCAGGTAATACAGCAAGCTAGAGGCAGCAAGGTAGTGCCTAAGAACTGTAATATGCCAAAATCCCCAAGTCAAGTGCCTCCATTTTCCTACCCATACCGATCATCTCAGATGAAAAGCACATCACTACAAGATTTGTCAACCCCCAAAAGAAAGCTCCCATTCGCAAGGTGATTTGGGGGTAAACAGTGTCATTATAAGGCCAGACACACTTATAAAATAGTCAGTAAAAGTTGCAAACAGCGGTATATGCACACTCACAGATTGCACATGTCAATCCTGGGAGGAGACAGCGGCAGTAGTTGAAGTAGGAGCTTTACTCCATTCTTCCATGCTTCCTCTTTCTCAAATTCACAGAAAAGGTAGGTACATTCATCCGCTGAGAACTGGTAGAAAGCATGAGCGTCTTGAAAATAGAGTTGTCTGTCCACTGTTAGAAAAAATAATATTAGATACCTTTAAACCTTCACCATGTAAAGATTCCGTACTCCTACCACATTCTGTATTGCACTTGACCTTCATGCTGAGTTCTACCACCACACAGAGCAAAAGGATTGAAAATTTAACACAGAAACAATCCTGCCCTCTCAGTTTAATTCAGTGCATCCAAACAGGAAAACCCCAAAACCTCAGTTTAAAAATAGCCAGGATCCTGAAATTAAAGCATTAAGACTGATGAGTATTTAATCAGTTTTGGAATCAGTTCAAGATTAGGGGATAAAAACCTTCCTCTTTTTTGTTAGATTTCTGAGTCTCAGTTTCCATTGGTTTCTAAACTGTTCTCACTAATGGTCAGGCACTAGTAAACAAAGTTAAGTAATGGGGATGCAGCCCATCATTATTCCAGCTTCTCCTCAGATTCAGGGCTACTGGATCTGTAGACTAGACCTGGGTAAGAAGATGCGTCAGTTGTTTTCCCTGAAAAGAATGGGATTTAATGGGGAAAAAAGGACAGAGTCCAAAGCCAAAAGCACAAGATCCTGCTGCAAGTAATTTAGCCCTTGCTGAGGCTGCATGACCAGACATACTGTCAGTTTAGTTGAAGAAAACCCTAAGGTACACTATCAGTGTACACATGCAGAGATCTTCCATAACTCCTCACCTTTTCACAAGAAAGAGGCTAAGTGTCTAGCACAGACCCCAGGGTGGGGTATGATCTGAGTTGAGCTACCTAAGTAGTCCCAGCCTCAAGGTAAAATCCATCAGATATCCAGAGGCTGCTTACCACTGTAATTATCACCAGCCACGTTAGCTGGACCAAATCGCTCAGTTTGGTGGAGGAGGTAGGGACAGCAGGATAGAACCTGGCCTCACCACCATCTCAAGGAGCTGGATCCTCTCTCAATCCATTGTAATTAAAAATTATGGAAAACAGAGAGGAAACGAAAATCATTAATAGCTACAGAAGTCACCTGGTGAAACCATGATCTGCAGTGACTAAACAGCTGCTGTCTTGTGAGAAACCTAAAATAGCTTGCGGGAAACAAAAAGGCTGGAAAGGACATGCATGCTGTCTGCAACTTGATAATAGGCAATTACAGTTGCAAAAGCAGAAGGAACCAAATTGCCAAAATCAAGGGATTGCTCTTTCGTATTTATGAAATGAAAGGTTACAGAGGCAAGCTTCCCAAAAGGATAGTAAAGTAAAGAACTGGCGAGAAAATTGGATAAATCCGTGCTTTTTTTCTTTCCCTCCTCCTATCAAAAACAGAACTCCTGTCCTATGCAGGAGAAAGGGATAGCCTTCCTCACACTGGAGGTACTGTCAAGACTGACCTGACAATATGATGCCCATATCCAGGAGGAGCTGCCACACTCCAACTGCTGTAGATCTGCACTTGACAAAAGGGCACTGCTCCAAAAGCCAGTCTACGAGTTCTGATCCAACACAGCTTCTCCTGAAAATAAGCAAAACATCACTTCTTAAACTACAGTAATGTTAAAACATTCTTTTATAATACAGAGCTATTTTTTAAAGCTATCAAAATTCAAACTTTTTGTCCAGGAGTGCAAACTCTTTGTCTCAATTGCTAATTTTTGTAAACCTATTCATTTCAAGGAAAGAAATTACATTGGCAAGCCTCAGGGGATACCTTTAGCTACAATGAGGGAACTTAGGTTAGATGAGCAAGTTCCCTTACATACCTGATTCATGTAGCATACTTGGCAATATGTAGCATTTTTATCAATTTGTGCTCCATACAGTTCATCCAAAGATGCATAAGAGATCTAAATATCATAAATAAAATCCAGCTTTAAGCCTCAGGATTTTATTTCCTTTCTGAGCATAGGCATAATCAGTACAGCTAAACAATATGTGCAAGACCTTTAGTGCTGCTCTAGGATGTACTTAATCTTTCATATTATTGGTAAATCTATATATTTAAATAATAATAAACAAAGTAGTGGATTTTTCTTAAACACAGGTGTGAAAGAATGGTGCTGTAATAGAGAGCTGCACATTTTGATATAATTGAAAACAGGAGGGAACATTTATGCTACAATGCAACACAAATGGAAAATCACTTCACTACAGAAATATTCCATAAATTACATGCAAAAATCATTGTACATGCAAAAATCTTGGAATCCAATTAAGCTCTTTTATAACTCCAAACCAGGGCTGAAATTAATACTCTTTCTTTTCGACAAAATAACTGACAAACGCTATTGTACATGAAAATCATAAGCAATTGAATTAATGGATATATAATCAGGCCACTGCTGCTTTCTGACAATGGACATTGTAATGTAAGAAAAGATATTAAGATACATGAGACTTTAAAGAATTTTTTTAAGAAAATATTTTCAATTCTTAGTGACATACACAGAACCTCTCATTCAGGATTTACTCTCTTGTCAAATCAGGGCATAGATAAATGCAAATAAAACTCATAAAGTTGATTAAAACAAATTCTTTTGATTTACCTGCAAATGCCAGTAAGGTACACCCTGTCTTTAATCAGGTCAGAAGCTTGTAGAGTAAAAATATTCCTGAGAGCTCTCCCCGCACAGGAAGAACTTTCTCCATAAATCTGAATGAAAAGAGAAGTTGAAAACTGTGACAAACAGGGATTTATTCCTGCTATAATAAATTGCCTTGCCACTGCCCACTCCCTCCCCCTGAGCAATGGCTTTGTCCCAGGTAAATGACAAACAAGCACTCAAAGTCTCATAGGAAATGCACCCCAGCTTCTGCCAGTTGTATCATGGGTTGCAGGTGCCCCATGAGCTGGGCTGGTTTTAGATTTGCTGCCCTAGAAAAGGAGAGGTTTTACTATCCTTCAGTTTACCTTTGAACAACAGACAAGGTAAATGAAAACACATGTTATTCTAGCAAAGCGGAGACATATTAACCATTGCAAAATCACACAGATACAGTTTAAAATAAATATAATTTCCTATGTATTTGAGCTAAACAATTTATTTCAAGCCTAATACACACTGAAAGACTATTTCATAACCTCTTCTTTTTGTTCAGAACCTTTGGAGGTTTCCTATGATAGCTGTAAATTAGCTCATCCGTGCAGTGCCAGGAGGATATGGTCTTTCAGAAAGGACACACCTCTGATTTCCCCACACCTGATTTCTACCTTGCACCTCAAGGCTGTAGCTGTGTCTATCAAAATAGAACCCAACTCAGTCTTCCATAAAACCATGATCCACCCAGACCTTGTGTACCACTCCTTACTTAGAAGAGTTTACTTTGGGCTTCTCTTGTGAAGTTTCCTCACTGTCCCAGCAAAACACACCAAGTGACACAAATAACTAACTTGAAAGGAAAACAACGCTGTTTGGTTTCATATTTTTGTTTGTTTGCCCCCCATGTTTAGGAGTCTTTTAAGGCGTATAGAATAGCCCTGAGACAGCAAAGTCTTGTGACATGCAAACCAGAGTTCTCAAATACTGTAAAAGTAAGCTGAACAGTGGCAATCATTTAAGTGACTGGGAAGCAAGTGCACATTTGAATTAACAACAATTCAGCTTGCAAACTCAGTAATAGGACATGATTTGTAGCACACACACACAGAATGATAACTTCTTAACTGGATTTAACTGCAGGTCCCATTCACAAGTGTCTTCAAAGCTGTAATTAAGAGGTTGAACCGAAGCAAAAACATGCCTAGTATGTTGTTTGATGAAATGGAATTAAAAAGAAGCTTCACGAGTACCTTATTTGAAGGAGTTTCCAAATAGGGATTTGAAATTCTTCTGGACAGGGTCTGTAAGATAATTTGGCAGACTGTTAGTTTTGTTATGGTTTTTGTATGGAAAAAAACCCAAAAAGTAGCTGCAATCCAGTCTTTTAGCTATTGAAATCTACATAAAAAGAATTTATCAAATAATCTGAATAGTCTAACTTATGTCTCCAAATAATAATTGTTTCACATCAGGAAAAAGGTTTGATAAACTCAGTTCTGTGTTGTTTATTACATTTGTTCTTGATCTGGAAAAGTAGATGAACAATGAGATGGCAAAGCCTATAGATAACACAGAATTATTTGGGTCAGAAAAGTGACCAAAAATGGCAGTGAAGAATCTCAAGATAAACCTAAAAAATGCTGGGTGAAAAGACAGTATCATGATGAGCTCAACATTGAAATCAGCATGTACTAGAGGGAGAAAATGTAATTACACATACTTTCAAAGCAAACTTTATGAATTCAGTAAAGACACCTCAGGGTCACAGAACTCTTCTCAAGGAAGACCACTCTTCTAAATTAAATTCTTAACTGTAGTTGAAAGAAATTAGGATAAATGGTGAATAAAATGGTGACCAGCAGGGAGGTAACGAATATAGATCAGTGTTATCTCTGCCGTGCCACATGTTGCACTGGTAACAGTGTCTCAAAAATGAATGCTCCAGTGTTAGGGGGGATTCAGACAATAAAAGCAGAAGGAATAATAAAGGATTTGGATACATTTTAATATGAGAAAAGACAGAAAAGGCTGTGACTATTTACCTTACGAAGGAGAGATTACAAGAGACATAATGCAATTATACAAAATGGCACAAAGAAAAGACAGACTTTCTGTGCACTGCTTTACATTACATGAGAATTACTGATCACTCAATGAAATTAGAGAGGATTCATACTTGAGGAGACAGAAAGGAAAATCACAAATATGTCTTCACAGAAGGGAAATGCAAATGCCAAAATCTTACCACTGATCAATAAAGACTGTGATTTAAAATTATAAAACTCACAGTGAACCAGAACTCTGAAAGGCAGAGACAGGATAAACATCTCCACAAGAATCAGGTTACCCCACTTTTACTCACTATGATCCTCCCATACCCTATCACTATTAAAAGACAAGATATTGTCTATGCTGATGCTTACTTGCAACTTCTATCTTACTACAAGCCACACAAGACACAAATAAACATTGCCTAAAATAAGCCTGGAAGTGGAAAAGAAGATGTTGTGCAGGTGCACTGGCACTACAACAGGAAGATCATGTGGTGCTCCCTCACATTATTCCAACTTGTAAGCAGCATAATTAATTCCTCGCTTTGAGAGGGATCCAATTCTCACTTCGTATATTGCAATCATAAAAAAAGCCTCATCCTTCACACCCTGTAAGAACTACAGAATCCATATTTCAGTAACACCACCTGCTTTTTCCTCCCTGTATTCTTGTTACTGTATTTTTAGAAAGGAAAGGGACGAGGACCCGCACAAGCATCTATCGCTGTTTACCCTTCCACGCTCATCACAAATCTTAGTGTAGTTCCATGCAGAACAGTAGCTCCATATGGAAATACTGTAACATATAAGCCTAATTTCCTTCTCCCATACCCAACAAAGGTGCTGCAAGAGCGCAACACTGCCTCGGATCCCACTTACTCTTCCTAGCCGGCATGTCATTAACACCTCGCTTCTGCAGCAGTGCTACATACCACCACTTCTCTTGGTTTATGTCCAAGTCTTTCATCCCACAAGCCTCACTCACTGCAGCAGCACAGTCAAAGTTTATACATCGATTTCCGTGCTCCCTGCTCCTTTCCCAGGCTGGCACTGACAGAGGACAGGGCGGCTCACCCAGGGAGAATACTGGTACTGCAGTGTGCACTTAAATAACAGCGTAAGATGAAACTCAGCAAAAAGGACAAATTTGGTTGCCTTCTACAATGTGCTTACAGTGGTGATGGATAAGAGAAGAGAGACTGACATCATCTACCTGGACTTGTGCAAAACACTTCATACTGTCCCACACATATCCTTGTCACTAAGATGGAGAGACACGGATTTGACAGACGGACCACTCAATGGATAAGGAAATGCACGCACTCAAAGAGGTGTGGTCAATGGTTTGATGGCTGCGTGGAGACCAGTGACAAGTGGTGTCCCTCTGGGACCATATTATTGAACAGCCTCATGTTAACATGGGAACATAGACAGTGGGATTGGGTGCACCCTCAGCAAGTCTGGGGATGACAAGTTGAGTGG
This sequence comes from Eulacestoma nigropectus, assembly GCA_013397775.1. NCBI lineage: Eukaryota > Metazoa > Chordata > Aves > Passeriformes > Eulacestoma > Eulacestoma nigropectus. Next base: position 1,136,917 of record VZTE01002848.1, read on the forward strand.
TGTGACTGATACTCTGGAGGGAAGGGATTCCATCCAGAGAGACCTGGACAAGCTTGAGAGCTGGGCCTGTGCAGTCCTCATGTATTTCAACAAGGCCATGTGTTAGGTCGTGTGCCTGGGTTGGGGTAATCCCAAACAGGGACACAGGCTGGGTGACGAGTGGATTGAAAGCAGCCCTGTGGAAAAGGACTTGGGGGTGTTGGTGGATGAAAATCTGGACATGATCCAACTGTATCCTGGGCTGCATCAAAAGCAGGAGGACCAGCAGGTTGAGGGAGGTGATTCTACAGCTCTACTGCACTTTTGTGAGATCCCACCTGAAGTCCTGCATCCAAATGTCAGCTTCCCAGCATAATAAAGATGGGGATCTGTTGGAGGAAGTCTAGAGGAGGGCCATTAAGCTGATCACGAGAATGGAGCACCTCTCCCATGGAGACAGGCTGAGAGAGTTGGGGTTGTCCAGCCTGGAGAAAAGAAGGCTCCAGGGAGATCTTGTAGTATGTTCCAGTATCTAAAGGGTGCTTACAGGAAGGACATAGGGGGACTCCTTATCAGGGAGTGCAGTGAAAGGACAGCAGGTAATCATTTTAAACTGAAACAGGGTAGATTTAGATTAGATATTAGGAAGAAATTCCTGCAAAAGGTATCTGGTGCTGAAAACCAGTACAGAAAAAAACCCCAAACTTCTAGTTTATCCTTCAGACCACAAAGTTCTAGCTCTGGTGCAGGGAAGAGAGGAGGAATTCACAGCCCTGAAATGGGAGGAGGGAGGACAGGACAATGGCCTTTCAGTGGCAGCCTGAACCCGTATCAACTTGGAGTAAACATGAAACACTGGAGAGACCATGAGAGTACATTTAGCCTGCCATGCAGGAACCTAACCACCCAAAATTTCTAAAAACGTAAGAAAATAGAAACTGGATAGGAGAAAATAAAACAAAAGTGGAAGTGACTTTCTGGAATAGAAGAAGAATTATCTTTCACGTTGATGCTAGTGCAGCCTGTGTAACGTTGAAACACTGATTGCAGTTAGGCTGAAATTGATACAGAAATTTAGGGTTTTATGTCCTACCTACCATGATAGATCCTGTTTTCTTTTCGTACTGAGCACACCTCCACTCAGCAGACTCTGCTTTGGCTGTTGGGGACAAACTGGGCAGTTGCCTATACGAGAGGAAGAGGTAGTGGATAAATGGTCCAGCCTATCTTTAAAGACCCCAACTTTTGGGTGACTGTTGCGGAAGCACCACTCCTCCCTGAAGATATCTGGTAAATATAGGCTGCTCCCCCCAAATTATTTTGACACACACACTGATTGAAAATACATTTGCAAATCACTCCAAGAATGAGCCAAAATGTGCTTTTAAAGCAAATTAATTAGTCATCAAGGAAACAGCTCATCTCTCATGAAAACTACCTTGGAACAGTTATTGATGTCCATGCCAAGTGCTGCTTTCTAGCTACTGCCACCCTGGCATCCCCATGTGCCTCTTCACCAGCTTGAGGAGAAGTTTTGCCAAACCTCATGCCAAGGAGAGGATGGGATTACAGCAGCACGTGTGGTCCTGGGACAGAAGACCATATGTGCAGGAGATCCAGAGCACTGGGTGTCCTCCAGAAGGGCTGTCCCATCATACATGAGTAGGTGTGCACAGGCAGCTTCATCTTCCTTGCTGGGGATGCAGGAAGAAAGAGGCAGGGAGCGGTCCTGTGGGCTGGATGATCCAGAGCCTGAGCTACGAACGTGGCAAAGGGATGGCATCATCTTACCTTGGGGACACAACCTGCATGTGACAGGAGGGGCCACCTGGGCCAGGAGGCCCAGAGAAGGTTTTGGAATAGGACTGCTAGTATCCAAATCTGAATACACCACAGATAATTTAGTCTGAAATTGGGAAAAATTATAAAGGAGTTTACTGTGGTATTTAAAATCTCTAAAATCGCAGGGAGTAGAGTAATGATGTGAAAAGAATGGGAGAATTAAAATAAAGTGACCAGCAAGGAATTGAAACAACCAGAAGGAAATACTTTTCTACAATCTATATGATCAGTTCATAGAACTATCAGCCAAAGAATTAAATATGCCAGGTAGATTTTTAGAAGCAGAAACTAATTCAATGACTAATACTACTATGCAAGGTCTATACCTAAGTTTAAATCAGCATTGCTTCAACTGTACAGTTATTTTTCAAACAAGCCGAGAATTTCTGACATTACTTAAAGTTCAGCATGCAAAGATATCGATGATAATATTTTAATATATCAGCACAAACTGATTTTTTAGAGGTTTGGAAAGAAATTCCCCTGCAACATACTACACAACAAAGTATACTAATGGCTCCACTGGAAAGAACAAGTTGTATCTTACTGTAAGATGCTGACTTAGTTCCTTCCCTGGGAGAGTATTGAACTGGTTCCACTACAGCAACTCCCTGTGCATTTACTACAATCTGGTTAATGTTCTATTCAAGGACTAATGGTACTATAGAGCATGAGTTTAGCTGTATCTTTCGGAGATATATTTCGATTTTCTCCTCATTTTTAGACCTGGGATTTTGCTTTGGCCACATCTCAGTTTGGGAGAATGACTTGTCTACAAGTTGCTTGTGCTTCGCCTCCTGCCCAAGCTGTTCCAACAACTGCTGATATTCCTGCCATTGCCAGCACTGCAGTCACAGTAGCATCAGCAATGCTCCATACATCTGCTAGCAATTTAATCCCCATCATGCTCAGAAAGAAACAAAGCAGGAGTGCTTCGAGCTCCAGTTCAAGTGCTTTCCTCAGCTGGGATTTAGTGCAATGGCAGTGGCCAGCAACGTGTCTACACTAGAAGTCATGCTGTAACACCTCAAAAGAGGCTATAGAAATTGTAGGAAAATAATAATTTCAAATATGGAACAGAAAAGTTTTGCCTTTTTTCTAAGAGCTTCTGATATTCATGTGCAGTTAGCAAGAAAAAAAACTGACAAAAATGGGAAGGAAGAATTTCTTTTTTTGTCAAGATAATTCCTTTTACTAAATCTTTTAGAGTGGGATTTATTTTAAAACTAACAGCAATGAGGAAAGGCAGAATCATGGCTCTTCTTCCCCAGTAAATTGTTCAAGCTTCCACTTCAGATTTTTCAAATATCTAAGTTTTTAACTGGTTGTGTTTCCAAAATATGAGCATAATATTCTATGCTTAGGAGTTTGCAATGTGCAATCAAACTCTACCTGTTTTCAGTTTGCAACACACTCACCAATATTTGTCTGTTTGATCAGAGCTTGATTTGCAAACATGCCCATGATCAACTCCATGCTGCTGAGCAGTTCTAGAAACATTTTTGTTATATACAAATATAACAAAACAATTGTTCTTAGTTTCAGGGCACTGTCACTATGTCCCTAAAGAATTTAGTACAGCACTTGTGCATTTCAAACTGGATTACTCAATATACTTAAAATTAAGCAAATGCTTCAGTGTTGTTATTCCCTAAATATAAATAGCCTGAATAAAAAATCATCTCATTTTGAAATGCACATGGTGTAGCACAGACTACCCAGTAATGAGATCATTTCTATTCCCTGACAGGGGGATTTCTGCAACTACTCAACACCTGAATCCTAAATTGGCTAATGTGACCACAAAGTAAATTATATATTCAGACACATATCCAACAGGAATTTAAGCATCCGAACCTAAAATACACTTTCACAAGTACTCATGCTAGAAACTTCTCACATTCCAACCATAAGAGCGTATGGAAAAGGATCACAAATAAAGCTGAATACAAATTCACTCTCAAAAACAATCATCTGCTTCTACTTTTCTCTCCAATGATCATTCGGCTGTAAGAATACAGTGGCTCAGGAAAATTTTTTAAATCCACCAGAAATATTTACTTCATTTCCCTCAGGCTTCTCTCCCACTCCACGCACAAATCAAAAAGTAATTATTTTTGTCTCAACCAAATTTTGTTCTCCCATTATGAACCATGACAATGATAATGCCATAAGAGCGACAGAAACCACTGCAACTGTTATAACTGACAGAAAGCTATCAGGGTTTTTTATCAAAAAGATATGCTGGAGTTGCTAAAAGCAAGCAGCTACAATAATTAGAGAGTTTCCACTCTAGCCCTGATCCGAACACAAATCCTGAAACAAAGCTGGGCTTTACCTGCCTGGCACACCCTCCTCAACCTGCAACACAAGAAGGCAGTAATTTCTGCAGGAGTAAATGCTCATTTATTCCCCGTGCTTACTCGTGCCAGGCAAGGAGTGGGGGAAGGGAGCAAAAAATTACTGAACAATATGACTTATCACTTTGCCACCTTTGAATTTTTTGCATTTGACATCACTTGCTACTGTCTAAACAATAAGTGTTTTAAGCAGAAGTAAGACATGGGTGTTGTGTTTAGTAGATGAAACACTACCGTTGTTTGAAGGTGGATGGATATAGGGAGTGTTGTCATGAATCCCAATCCGTTTCCATGTGGCAACAGATTTTTTCTTGTTGCTAAGGCACAGCAAGCAGAGTTGGTTGGGAAGCTAGCTGACTTTCAGCGGATATCATTCATATGAAACCGTAGAATATGCCTGACTTTCTGCCAAATAATATTCGTAACAAACAACCTTCCCCCACTGCTGCTCTTGAAACCCACTGGCAGAATTCACGAGTAATGAAGAACAACCAACGTGACAGCTCTCTGCATTAATATTTACTTAAGATTAAATATAAAACCCTTTATAAAGGATCTTTTTTATAAAGGAAAGATCCTCTCCTGATCATCTTAAATTTCATATACTTAGGTGTAGCATAAAAAGGTCAAATAGCTGTAAAAAGAAAAATATGTATTCAGCAGAGCTTGCAATTTAGGGTTCCCAGATGAGCATGAGGAGCTCTCTGGAGAAACCCAAATGGGTCATTAATGAAAGAAAACCGAGGAGGTATTGTCATCTGTTTTCTGTACAGAAAGAACTTACAAAATAAGTTATTTCACGAAGGGGAAATCCACAACTCATGGTTCATTCTCACTTCCCCCAAAACAGAAAGGGATGTGAGAAGAAAATGGATGCTATTATAAAGCTCTGCTTTATAAAGACAAGCAGAGATCTTTATGTTTAAAGGCTTATTTCTGAGTCAGCAACAGTTAGGAAGGCCATGCATTTAGAAGCATTTCTCTGTTTTCCAGTACCTGCAAACTAAATATGGCTGAATGGGTTTGTGCTTCAAACACAACTAATTTTTACTTAATCTGGCATAAAGCATCCACTTTTAAAGTCTCCAGAGCCTAGCAAGGAGTGTAATTTAGTGTCTAAGAGCAAAATTTATTTGCAATGCCCTTTTCTTTGCCCAAAAGAAGTTAAGAATAGAAAAGAATATCATAGAAGACAATATGGCAGGGCTGGCTGGTTTCTCTCCTCCCTCTTCCTCAGTCCTACCATGGTGAAAAGCCCAGGATAAATCAAGCTTCAGGAAGGCACCAACACAGGCTCCTCCATCTGTATCCTGTGCCTCAAATAAAGCTGCAGCATCCTGACACCTACCCGGACTGAGAGAAAGGGAGGAGTGGTAAGCTGGCAGAAGGGGATGCCTCGGTTAGGAACTTTATGTTACTAGAGAAAGGAGACAGGCACCCTTCTGCTAATGATGAGTTCCATGATCAGATTAAAGTACCCTAAAATGAGGCTGCGGACAAGCAGGTCATGTCCTGTCTACATCTCCTGCTTCAGCTTCCCATTCCCACCGCTCTTCTCCTTTGTGCTTCCACACATGTCCGTGAAGCCATGTCCTGAACGAAGCTGAAGGACCAATGGCTTTGAATGGGCTCATTAAATAGAGATTCATTTCAACAGCAATGGTTTCCCTCGGTGGGGTCACTGGGGAGCCACACAAACACGATCCCCAGCAAGGTGAGTAGCGGGAGCACAGGCAAAGGCTGTGGGATGCGGAGGGAGGCAGGGAGGGACAGCTGTGCTCAGAGGAAGCACTTGTTTATGCTAAATTAAAGCTATCCAAGGAATGATGGCATAAAACACACCTAATAAATCCTTTTTATGTTGATAGAGCAGTGTCGCTACTCTGTCAACATGAAAAAGGAGTTAACCATGCTCACAAAAAAACGACAATACAAAATTCAAGGGTGTCAGCAATGGGGAACCTCACTTCCGACTCCATGTTCACCTAAGAGCATCAGCTGAAGCAAAACACAATTCCCATCTCATCTACAACTGTAAACTGCATGGGCATAGTTTATAAAACAGAAACAGATTTTAAACAAGATTTCCCGTTCTTACAAAGAGAGAATGGACATTTTCAACCCAAATGCTAATACAATGCTTGCAATGAGAGTTCATTAAATATGAAAAGAAAGAATCAGAATTTTACTGCTTTTTTATCATGCTTTATGTAATATTGAAATATGCAGAGTACACTTAATTGTCTATTCATGTTCCTTCGTTAACTAAATTTTATTGCAGCATTTGTGCTCTAGTTTGCCAGTTTGGCCATACATTTCCTAATGCTACCTTACAAAATTCCCAGTGCATTTCACTCTTCCTGGCTGTCAGCAACATTTCACAGGAGAGCAGTATCCTCCCTTTTTCCACTACAAAACAGGCCCTGTGCAGACTGTTAGCATAAAGATTTAGCAATACTGCTGTACTTATATTTCTTTAAAACTTAGCACCTAATAAATACAGTAGATGGTCTTTGTCATCTACCATTGCGTCCCTGGCCACCAGCATCTGGTTTGGTTTTGATCTGGAGGGCAGTAAATAAGAGCAGATGGGTAGGGGGGTTTAGTGATTGTTAAAATTTTATGTAATATCTAATATTTCTAATGATGCAAGTTATAATTTGATAGTACATTATTTGGAGCTTTCAAAATAATATGCACTGGATATTTCACACTACAATTAAAACAATGTTCCCAGTGACAGGTTACTATTTATTTTCAGATAAATCTAAATGAAGACACCAACAAAACAGTTAAAAGAGAGATCAGGAGTAGGAAAATGCAGATTGTCTGCATACTTAAAAGCTTTTCAAAGCACCTCTGCTGACATATTTCTCATGTTGCCAGCAAAATACCTTCTCATGACACATTTCCAAATGAAAAAAAAAAAGAAAGCAGCATGGCACATCTACTTAGCAAAGGCATTCTGAAAGCCAGGCAGTCTGACTTACAAGCATGCATTAGTAAAAAGATATTTATGCGGAAATTGTGTGTCAAACACAAGAATAAATGCTCAGGTCGTAAAATCTTCTTCCTGGAGTTTTTGTAACTTCCCCAGACAGGGTCCTGCACAATTTCTCTGGCTTTGAATTTTGTCCTGCACAGAGCAGGGGTTGGATCAAACAATCTCCTGGAGTTCCCTTAGCTCCCAAATAATTCTGTAATTGTCTCCTGCTCCATCACTCCCAGACAATTTAATTCTGCTAGTCCAGCTGGCTGCACCAGGCATGGGAGAAAAAGTCTATGGAGCTTCAGGGCAACCAGAAGTACGTTTCTAGATTCATTCTGTGTTTAAAAAAAGGCTCTCAAAATCTCATATTTTCATGTTAGCCTTCCATGAAAACTTTTCCCCATTACATTCCCCAGTGTGCCAGGTCTCCATTGCTGACATACCCCAGCTGTCAACATCACTGTAGATAATACTGGTGCCAGAACCTGGCCTTCAGCAAGCCACATTTTTCAGAGAATAGATATAATAAAAATTTTAAATCAGACAATCAATTAAGTGATTCATCTCACCTGTCACCACCCACCACCCACCACGTAGGTGTAAGTTCAAACGTTCCCTCTCTGGTGTCAGGCAGAACAAGCATGGCTGGGTACTTGATTTTTGTCAGCACAGGTTCAGGAGACTTCTTATGAGCTGCCCCCATAACCCAGCTGCAAGGATGCTCACCTCTGCCACAAGAATTCTAGCAAGCAGCGGAAGGGCAAAAATATCCAGTATTACTGCAGCTATTTCAGTGAACACAGATGCAGGAACAAAACCCCAAATATTAGGAAATATTTAGCAAATCAGCTGTGAATGATGACGACAAATAGCTAAAAATGTCAATATAGAGTGCATATACTATTGAACGAGAAAAATCTATAAAAATCTTCATTCAGAAGTTATTTGTAATTAAAGAAACAGTTTTGTAGTTTTCAATAACTAAAGTATATTTAATGTTTCAAGTACAAAAAGATAAAGTTAAAATTCAGTGCTCTGATTTTGATTTATGAAAATACTTCCCAATAAACTGCATAGTTTACTATTTGAAAAATGCCTGTCTTTCTGGCAACTTTTTTAAATTTTCTTTTAATAGGCTGCACACAGATTGTCCATGAATGGGCTCACAAGTCCACAAAGGTATGTTTTTAATGTCCCTATTATTTAATGTCCCTGCTCCCAGAGAGGCCTGCTTTTACCACTGCCTGCACAAGAGGTAGGTCACCCAATAATTTCCCAAACCTTTTTCCTATTAGGAGAGCACAGTTACTCCTTTCTGGTACAAAACATTGAAATTATTTTCTCTGTGTTTCTAAGAAACTGATTTTCTGATTTTGCAGAGACCAAGTGGCCCACTGGGAAAAGCACCAGACTGTTCAGTGTACTCAGTTTTATTCCTGAACACGGTGTGGTCGCAACCTTCAGCGAGTCATTTCCCTTCCCGTGCAATGGGGATGACCATGAGCACTCTCTAAAAGCACTTTGAGACCCACTGGTAAAAATCTGCTATCAGCTAAGAGCCAGAAACACACAAGCTCTCTTCCATGTACCCAAGGCAGCCGCACTCCAAGTTCAAATACCTACAGGACATTTAAAATGCAACAAATCTAGAGTAAAACTGCCGACTTCTGCTTTTCTTGCTTCTGAGGTTTTCCGAGAGCAGGAGCAGCCTTGAGGTTGGGTGAACAAGCTCTGCTTAAAGAAGTTTGCATTAGAGCCTTAACAGTTCGAGAATCTGCAGTGCTGTGGTTTGTACTGGCAGCGCTCCGTTACATGACCTCTTGGGAACAATAATAATTTCACTGACAGTAGCTCTTGGCACAAGCCAGTGCCAACCTACTACGAACCAGAGAGTGGGAGTTCTTAACCACTTCCAGAAGAACAGCTGTAATTTACTTTGTTGTAGGAAAAACTATTAAAGCTTAACTGCTTTAGTTTCATGAAGCAGTCAAGGCCCCACTGTACAGAGAGCTAAAAAGCACTCAACACACAAAGAAAGAATAAAGCTTTCCCTTAGATCACATAAGCAATTTTTTGGCAAAGTAGAACAGGAACTCCTCATCTGCTCTTGGCAAAGCCTCAGAAATACTTGGAACTCTGCTACCAGCACCTTCAAACCGCCTGCAGAGTGAGATTGTACTAACTCTGATAACCTTGCAAATCTTTAGTCTGGCCATTGAAGCAGGAACAAATGAAAACTCAAGTGCAATCCACTCCAAAGGGAGGTTTGTCACCTCTGAGATGGGGAGGGACCTAGAAACAAGGCAGCTCAAAAGTCTCTGCCAGTGTAGCAGAAACCACTGCATGCCTATCATTCAACCCCAACTGCTTGGCACATAGAGCAACACAGGAAGTAGTGTGCAATAACCATGAGATATGGAACAGGATTAGAACATGAAGAGTCTAGTATATATGAGCAACCACTAAAAGCCGCTTAGGTAAATTTAGCTTTCACCAGACTGAGAAGGTACAGAATCAGAAAATATATATGCAAGACACAGATGAGTTTTGTACATATCTTTTTGCCTTAGTAAAACTGCTCAAGTGCCAAGTAGCTAAGAGATAGAAATTTTACTTAATATGATAAAATCAAAAATAAATGACATATCTTATGCAAATTAAGGTCATAAGAAAGTAAAAGATGTACTCAGCACCCCCACAAGGTCACAGATCCAGTTCAGGCATCTTTAGACAGGAACCTCCTTAATGAACATAGGTTTGAGAAAGGAACACAGCCTTTCAAGTCAGGCAAGACTTCCACCCTAATGAGGCAGATTTCCTTAATTATATTCTTTATCCTTAAATTTAATTACCTGCCTTTCTTCTGATATATATCTTTATTTTTATTCTTTATTCATACAAACAACTGTTTGCACACATTTGATATTACTGGCACATGGATATGTCACATCAGGTTTATGCTGTATTATTTTGAATTTTCATGCTACAGATTTACTCACATTAAATTTAATTAAGTCTACAAGTCCTTCTTCCTACTGCTGTAGGAAGTTTGATCCCTATGTGGAAGGCTGGATTTTCTTTATCTCTTGAGATTTTCCATCTGGTACCAGGGAATTTTCTCTTTTTGACCTCCGGTTTTGAAAGCTAGGGCCTTGGTCTAACAATAGACTTTTGAAAATATCATGAATAGAAACTGTCCTATTAGGGTTCTCTGCATTTATAATTTATTTTTAAGACAGCATGGGCCTTCAGAAGTGATCCCTGCACCTCTCTTCAGGTTTAGAATACGTTCAGATGTTCAGCCAAAGTCAGTTTAAGCAAAAAGCCACAAAATTTGACAAGATACTACTGCAAGATTAGCACCCTCTGAGATGATAACCCCACTCAAATTCATAGAAAAAGAATGTATTAAACTATGTTGCACTAAACTTTTTGTGGAGAAAGTACCTATGAAAAAACTATTTTAGGCAGCCTAACTAAACAAACAAACAAATCTTGCTTCAATTTTTCCCACATCAGTCTCTTGTCCCCCATGATGTCAATAACTTCCCTCCAGCAAAACTAGACCTGGCATTAAAAGCAGAAAGTTCCTATCCCTTTGTTCCATTTTTTTATGCATTAAAAAAGCCTTTAAATCACTTATAAGACATATTTTTCCGTATAAAAGAAAGATACTACTCCATAAACAGAAAAAAAAACCCCTCACAATTTGAGAGTCAAAGGATTAGAAGATTTTTCTACTTTTTACATCTGATTAAATTATCTGAATTAATTAACCTTTAATTACATTTGCAACCATTATCTAGTTTTCCATCCCAACAGAAGTCCCACCATATGATATCTATATCCTAGTCAATCTTATTCTCATGCTCAAAGGCATACGCAAAAGAAATAAAAAGCTAGTGTCTAAATTGGCATGAAAAACGTGTGCAGTGGAAAAAAGCCCACAGTATTACAGCAGAGCAGGGATCTGAGGTAAATTGTATGTTATGAAACTGAACATACATGTCTGTGTAAGACATGTCTTTTGATAAAGAGGTTGAACTCTCTAAGATTTCAAAAAGATCTCTGTACATCAGGTGCTGTAAGGAAAATTACTCCTCCAGAGGAACTGTTGTTTTAAACTATTGTCTTTTGGCTTGAAAGTTGTGGATGACTTTTTCAAGGCTTTTTCAAAATATGCATGAGGCAGTATTCACAGCCTGCACCTGCAGAATCTGAGATAACCACCCAGGAGAGCACCTCATCCCTCACTGAAGACAGCAGCAGTAGCACTGTAACTATTTTTAAGGAAATATTCATTAGACCACGCAAGAGAGAAGCAGAAGGACACAATGTGAACAGAAGCTTGCTTATCAGTTGTGTGAATGGGGCATAAAAAAGGAGAGCAGAATAGCCTCTGCATTACTCACAGCCAACATATAGCTGAGCGTATCCTGAACAGAACAACCTCAAAGAGCCAGCAGAACCATCTGCTGATGCCGTAGTACAATCAGAGGAAAGGAGTCACATATCATTGCCTTTCCACAGGGTCACGTTTCCACCTCCTGAGGACAGCCAGGTCTGGCAGCCAATGCTAGGAACAGTACACTTGGAGGAGCTTCTGATTGCCAGACGAAGGAGCAGCTCACACATTCCGCGTGCTACTTGAAGCTGCACCCTTCTTGCCCTACCGCACACACACACCAATGTCCAGGACTCCTCAGGCTCCTCCTTTATGGATCCATGGAAAGCAACAACATAGAACAGAGCCACCTTCTTCTGCCTCAGCAAGTTGCGGTTTTATCCCAAGATCCTTGAAGGAGTGCTTTGTCCCATGGGAGTAAAAGGAGGCAAAGACTGACCATATTTGTTCAGGCCTAGGGGCAAAGAGAATTAACTCCTATTCTTTAATATTCTGCATCATAGCCAATGCTTGCAACATTGATCACTTCAATATGCTGCTACCCTCCTTCCACTTACCCACTGTATCCTAGTTACCAGCCTACTAAGTTTTAAAAGTCACTAATAAATATCATTTTAAGTCAGCAAATGTTTTCTGACCTACGCAAAGCAGGAGGTGGGAGAGATGGGGAACTGCTGTCTTGAAAATCTGGTTCAAGCAATACGCACGTGGAAAATGCTAATATGATAGAGAATTTAGATTAAAATCAGGGAAGAAAAGTTATACAAAAGATTAATATAGGGCTTATTCCCCCCACAGTGACTGATCTGTCAGAGTAGCGGAGTTTCCATGTAGCGGATCTGTTTCCATGAGCACTAACAAAAAGCAGGATGTCCATGACATCCTAACAGACTGCTGGGATGCTCAGTTTACTCTCATCAATTCACCAAAGCAGCCTGGGCAGCCTGGATGCCCTACTAAAGTAGGTAGCTCCTACTCTTCCAACCTCTTCCCCATGACGATCTCAAAAGCGCATCCAGCTCGACTGCTCATTCTGCAGCAAGGACAAGCCACCCATGGGTTAAACTGTGGCCCTAGAGCAGACTGATGGCAAATCACCACTCACTGTAAGAGGCCTTCATTTTGAGATGCACTGTCTTCAAAAAACAGTTGATCATCACCCCCATCACCTTGCTCACTGCTCCATCCTTTCCCAGAGTGTGTTTGAGAGGTGACTTCAAACCATTCTTATTTCAATGGAAGGACCACCACGAACCACAAGGGCTTCAGCCATTTTACCCAAACCAGCCTAAGCCTAAGGGGTAACTACCTATTTGGTCAGTTCTCAAGCACCAGAAATAGCCATACCAAAATTAAAAGGAGCTTACAAACCTTTTTGGTATGTAGATACATACACACAGACTTCTTCAAAATGCATAGCATTCAAAAAAAGATTAACAGAAAAATTTCACTTCTATCTAATCTATTTTCTGCTTTTTCTTTACGCAGTGCCATAACGTCTGTTGTGGAAACTGGACACACCAGCAGAAGTTAAATGAAGAGGGCCTCTAGGACATTATTCCTGGTCAGTAAACCCTTGCCTTGGAATTCACCTTCCTGCTCCCTCCATCAGGATACGATCAAAAGATCAGATGGGTACATGAACAACGAAGTAATGGGAATGGGAACACTCTGGGGTTTGGAAGATTACATGGGAGGTTTGTTTGCATGTTTTTAGCATGCCTCATGCTTGTTGACGTTTTTAACCTCTTCACTTGTGCCAAGAGATAACAATGACCAACTTAGGAGGGAAAAAGTCATGGTATAAAGAAACAAGCATACACATACTGAAGCTGGAGTTGGCTCAGGCTGAAAAGAAGATGACTCACAGACCCTCAGCATTTAGCTTTGTTTCTAAAAGTCAGATAACACCAAGAACTGCTAAAGCAAGGGATAAAGATGTAGTCTGCTTTCTTGCTTAACTCAAATCAAAAAAAAAAATTAAAATCTTTCCAGTATTAGAAGTTTCAAAAAATTTACTAGTAGCTTTTCAGTGACCAGGGACAGTTTTTAACAAGAAATTTTTGTCTCTGGATAGTTTCTTTGGAAATTTTATTTACAGAATGGACAAATGTAATGTTTCCTTATCCACTCCCACCATCTTGCCATAAATTTTCCTGTAACATGTTTTGCTATTAATAAACAACTGAAGTAGGTACTTTTCTACAGCAATAATAAATGTTTTCGCAAAGACACTAAATATGCATTGTTTTTAATCAGACCACAACTCTGATTTAATAGCAGTGTTGCTCTGTTAGCTACACTTTCTGGTTAAATGCAAGACCACTCACTACAAGGACATTCTGTGTCTCGGTTTTTAATGATGTGCCCTACAAGAATAGAGAACAAATGCCTGCAATGTGACATTATTCAAAAGCCTTTGTTGGTTTACCTTTTAGATAGGTTTGTTCCTAATAGCAATTTTTCCATAAAGTTGCCTAAGCAGAAAAATAAAAATAAATTATTTTAAAAAGAACAAAACAGGCACTTTTTTCTCCCTGGTCTTTCTTCTTTGATGTATTGGAGCAGTAGCTACTTCTTAACAACTTATTTTCCACTCCATCACTAGAGTTTTTAAAGAAAATACTGATAGGAGCAGAGTCAAGAGATACTTTTGCCGAGCTCTGCTCAGAGGTTATTTGACAAATTTGTTGGTTACTAGTCTGTGGAAAGCCTTCCGAATACTTGTCCACCCACCAAACCGGAGCTTCACCGGTCGTGAATATATATTCCTATATGCCTTAGAGGAACAGCAAAGCCTTTGACAGAGTATGTTGCAATGAAGTCAAGACTGACGTGCTACCAGCTGCTTTTCTTGTATGTTCAGAGATCACCTACACAGCAAACTCTACAGCTGTACTTCCAACTTCAATAGCAATAGTATGGACTCACCCTAACATAGAAAACTCCTCAAAGGGAGCTAAAGCAGTCTTTCATGTGCAGACAAATACTGTAGTTAATCAAGAAACAGAGAAGTAATGAAGGACAAGAACAGGATTAAACGGACTGTTTTCATTGTGAAAAGGAAAATACAAAGATGTCCCAACATTGTGTCCTAGGCTGGATGCTGTTTCATGAAATGTATTTATGATGTCAGCATCAAGATAAGCAAATTTTGCTCATACAATTTTGGTTAGTCACAATCAGAAGCCTATAAACAACTTCAAAAATACCTAGTCAAGGTAGGCAAGTAAACAGTGCTAAATTATGTTTATCCACATCAAATGCAATGAAAAAAAAAGGTGACAGTTTATATAGCTTTAAATTAACTATATCAGCTGAAAGAAAGCAACCTGAATGACTGTGGAGACATTTTGTGTGAAGAACTAATCAGTGGCCTCAGGAGCTCTGAAAAAATAGCAGACTGTTAGGATGAAAATCCTACATGATGGAGAGAGGGAGGAAATTGCATGATTTATATAAAACAGTGGTGCAGTCTCATCTAGAATATTACATTCAGCACAAGCCATCACTAGTTCAAAGGGACACTGCAGAACCAGACAGAGTTCAAAACAAGGTAACAAAAACGATTACAGCATGGAAGGAGTCATCTAGAGAGACTGGAATTGCTTGCTTGAAAAACAGTTGTAAAAAAAAAATAAAAAGTTAAATGTGCAGAAGCTGGAAGTTCCCTGCCTCATAGGAACAGAGGAAGGGTCACTGAAATTAAAGGTAGGATATTCAAAACTGATCAAAAATAAATGTTTTCATCAACAAGAGAATAAAACAAAACTTAGCTTTCCTTCCCTTGTAAAGTCATTGTCACCAAATCCCACAGGGAAGCTTTGTAAATTTGTATTCCATGATGAGTCTAAATGCAAAACACTATCCAGATTCATTAAAAAAACTGGATTTGTAGATGTACAACATGAAAAGCTGGACCTAAAATGGTTAATGTGAACAAGCCCTCAGCATCAGAGTATAAACTATCTGACTATTTGAAACTAGGAAAAAAAAAAAAAAAACAAACTTTTTAAATTTGTACCTTGTTTCCTTGTTATACCAGAATTCCCTTCAAGGTAGCACATGTTCCGGATTAGAAACTACTCATTGNGTGTGGGAGGCAGGCTACACAATATTTGTCCACACACTCTCCTGAAAGCACAAGAAACATTATATTTATGGCTAAAACTGTTACATGTTAGATTAACCTTAAAACTTATGGATACAAGACTAGTTGAACCATCATCTTGACTCACTACAACATGATTTTATCTAATCTAGGTTCCTCTGAAATAATTGCTTTGGGTTTTTTTAATAAAACCTCTACCAGTATAATGTAAGTATTTTTTACCACACTGAACTGCAAACGATCAATTTATAAACGGAACTCTTTAAGCAGGCCTTCAGATAAATTCTCAGTTTATGCATATATCTGAATGGAAAAAAAAAACCAAGAGACATCACTCCTGCTATTCAGCTTGGACACTCACCAATACTAATGCACGTCCTGGCAACCTAAGAGACCTATTGATTTGCAACCATTCATTCAAGTGCAGTGAAAGCCATAATTAGATAAATAGTTTTGGTAATACTAATCTGAAACTCATTTGTTTTGTGACTGTCTGTTTAACAAGATAAAACAAGAAATTAAGTATCTGCTGAATGTTCCTCTTTGCATCCTTCAGCACAATAGTAAAAATATAAATAAAGATGTATTAATTTGACTACCATTATTATTTTTTGCATTTTATGTACTTTGTTGCAGCAATTGCTGTCAAAAGCAATTACAAAGACACTATTTATGAATTACTGTACTCTAACAGGCTGAGCATTTTTATCAATCTCTTTTATACATGTGGAATAAAGAGAATAGGGCTTTTAATCATTTGCAAACATTCTTTGAGCTGAGAGAGTATAACTTTAAGATGGTATGCATGGTATAAGTTTTTCAAGTATCAAAACTCCAACTTTAACATGATTATGCCGTTCTTTGTGAATGGAAATTAAACTGTTTAAGTTTTCAAAAGCATTTATAACAGTTAAATCTAACAGGATTATTAATTTTTGTGTCCTAAATAATTTTTTCCCAACAAAATGCAAGGAAGACTACTTTAAAGTATTCCCACACACAAATCAGTGCTAGCACTGACAGATGTTACAGTTTATCCTGCTCAAGTCAAAACACACTTAAGCTTGGGATAGGTTGTGTCCTCCCCTTTCTTCTTTGGCAGCTAACTACTAGATCCTGCTTCTGCTCCTTTAGGGCTTGCATCTCCCATGGCCTTCCTTAACAAACACCACACAACTCAGTTTGTCCTGCAACAAAGATTCAGCAGCAGACTCACAGCCCACAGCCTCAGATTTACTTTCACTGCCAAGAGGCTTCAGGCACTGCAGAAATGACAAACCACAATAAAGCACTGGATTGTATATGAGCTGGGATCCAGAGCAGATCTAAGGAATACTTTCGTCTCATTCCTTCAGCCACCCAATAAACAACAGCTTTGCAACTTTCAAAGCTAACCATGTGTGTGCACCGTTTTTCTCCCCCTCTTTCCATATTTTAAAAATCAGTTGATGTATCACTGAACTGCATTCACCTATGGGATGAAATGGAGCATCTTAGCAGTGTGCAGTAGCAGTCTATGACAGCAAATGATTACTACATCCATTTGAAATTACAAAGTGTTTTAGGACCACTGAGTCTAGCTCTCTTAGAGAGAACTTGGCCAGAAAACCACAATTAAATGCTTAAAAAATGTATAAACAAACCCCGAACACCTGCTCTATCTCCCTCCCCCAAGCCACATCATAAATTCTTGATGCTCAGAAGTGGTCTGGACCTCCATTTTCTGTTGGGGTTTTTCTGTGGGATTTGGGTCCTTTTTTTTTAGTTTGCTTTCTTTTAACCCAAAATGCAGTACTTCCTGCTCCTCAGTACTGACCTACAAACTGCATGCCATCTACTTCATCATGAAGGGCATGGTTTGACATACATTTCTTCCACCAGCAGTATCATTTCAAGCAGCCACTGCTCCTTGCTTGGTGCCACTCATTCCACAGTCAGAGCGCTGATACTGACACATGCATGACCTGCAGAGAGGCTCAGGAGGGGCAGCTGCAGGAGAAGCTACTACAGTAAAACACACACACAGATAAAATGCACCCTGTAATTAAACAAAAGACTGCTGGAGGGGCTCTGAACTATTTCTTTCCTTATTGCTCTAACTCATGTAGCCCATGTATGTCTCAGTTACATAAAGGCTTGAGTATGAGGTTCAGGAAGCAGGGAAAGAAAGGCAGCCTCCTCATCAACAAGGGGAAAAAAGTTTTATTCCTCACAATCAGTATTTTAAAAAAGCAAAACTAGAAATCATCTGGCATTTTAAGATTTAATGGGTTAATTAGGTTCTAAAACTGAAGGCAGTTACTTACTGATGCTATGAATACACATCTACTGGTATTTATAGAGAGTGAAGGGCTTTTTTCTCCTTCAATCAGCAGAATATTTTCTTCTTTGCACTATAAAAAAGTATATTGACTTTTAATCAGTTAGACTGCTGTGTCTCTCTGCAGGAAAACATCTTTCAAAAAGGAATTAATCAGAGAAAATTGTATACCATAGGATTTAAATTATTAAATTAATAATTAACCTTAGCTTAATAAAATGTCCGTAAGAAGATAATTTTACAAGGTCAGACTAACCCAAACCAAACAATAAGTTAACTGAGATAAAAGACATAGTGACAATTACGAATAGCTACTGCCTTTTACACCTAGAATTTGCAAATATTCACATCCTGCTTCCATGGCTTTTAACTTTAGAGCCCAAATGACTTCTTTTTTATCCTTAAACTCATGCCAGAAGCACAAGTATAACAAAAAACATTCAAATAAAAAGGCATCATGGATAAAGTTTATACACCAGATGCTAAAAAGCAAACTATTCCACTGAAAGGGATCCATTCGCATGAACCCTACATGATCTGCAAAGCAGCCTGATCTGGGGGAAAAGGGTGTTTAGGAGTTTGTGCACAGGAGCAGAGCAGTGGATGGCCCAGCTAAGCCAGCCCTGAAAGACTGCAGAAGAACAGGGCACTCTCGCTCTGCCCAGAGGTACAAGGTGTCCCATTTGATTTCCAGCCCTACAGCACCATGCTGAGCCCAAACCAACATTAAGGCTCTTTTTCCAAGAATTAATATGAACCCCTATCAGGAGATGGCTCACGTCCCAAGGAGATGACTGTGTGACCAGACCTGCAGCACCTGGGTGCCTGGTGATCAGGCACAGAAATGCAGCCAGACACATCAGAGGGCTCAAGTGCTTCAGCAGAGCCAGACTAAAAGTCTGCATCCTGAACCATCAATTTGTACACTGGCTGCTACACCTAGCACCTGCCTGGGGCGAGCAGAAACCGTGGGTGGGAAGGAGCACTTCATCTGGAACTGAATAAGCAAACTATACAGTATAAATATAAAGTTATACAGCATAAATTACATAGTATAAGTATAAAGAACAAGGACCTTCCTTTTCTACACGTGAAATATCATTTTAATTGTTATATAATTAGCATAAATCTGTTTTATTACAATGGCTTCTGCGAGCTGGGTTGAAAAGTTGGCATATCCTGCTTTCCTTTTTTTTTCTTTTCCCCTTTTGAAAAGCTATCACTGTCTATTTTCAGCATTTTCATCAGCATAAAAATGCACAGCTTGTTTTGCAATTTCCTCACGGCACAAATGGAATTCAAACCACTGGGGACATACAAGTAACAACAGCTGAATACAAATCTTAACGGAGTTTGTCATAATTGTACGGTATGGTGTGGTTTATTCATCCTGGCAGCTGGGAAATCTAGTGTGAATTAACCAATAATACAGGTTTGCA
This sequence comes from Eulacestoma nigropectus, assembly GCA_013397775.1. Lineage (NCBI taxonomy): Eukaryota > Metazoa > Chordata > Aves > Passeriformes > Eulacestoma > Eulacestoma nigropectus. Next base: position 1,156,362 of record VZTE01002848.1, read on the forward strand.
ACCAAGCAAATTAAAGTATACAATTCCACTAAGTGAATTTTGTTTATTTCCCCGTAAGTATATAACTAAGGGGACAATCAGCTCACATTTAAATCAAGACTTTCAACAGGATGTAAGACTAGCAGAAGTTTTGCAAATGCGCAAATTTTACTTCCAGTGGAGTTGATCTTATTTCCTACATAGACTTCCTTGATAGGTTTCCAAGCCATACACAGCAGTACCACATCTGAGGATCTGCAAGCTACGTCCCTTAGAAAGGGGAGCAAAACCAAAAGTGAAACCAGTGAGGTCCTTGTCCAACCAGAATTACAAAAAACATGCAGGGCTGATCAACACTTGCTTCTGCAGTCCTTAACTGAAGGTTTTATTTCCAACACAAGACAATAGGCATTTAAAGACTAAGCACAGGCAAAATGAGCTTAAGGTATTTTCAGCTGGAGCTCCATTTGCAGTGTGGGAAAGGGGTTACAGTCAAGTCTGGCTTATGGTAGGCAGGTCAAAGAGAGGCTTATCAGGATGTGCTCTGGACCAAAACAGAGAAAGGAAACAGAACCGCTCCCATAGTTTAAAGCAAGCTGCTGCATTTTTGATGTGTCAAGGAATCTATGTCAATTTTATGCAGCTTCCATGAACACAAGCCACATGATAACACCTATTCCCCATACGTTGGCAGCGCCACCAGCTAGTGCTGCATCTGGACTTTCCCAGGGATACTAGAAGACAGCTGAGATGTCAGTCCAGGAATTGCCAGCCTCACTCCCAGTGCCAGTTTAAGACCACAGGCAGCGGGCATCATCCTGTCAACCAGACTAATCCCCAACCTCAGGGAGAAAAACAGCTTTGCATTCTGCAAAACTTACTAGGTTACTTCCTAGGGCAGAAGTGTGGGTTTACTTTCCATTTCATTCAACTGTAATTAATCAAATCCAGGCATAATTTCTCAGATGTCATAACACATGGGCTAATTAAGAAGTATTCTCGATTTAGTAATTCACTCAAGACTGACTGTGAAACAAATTATTATGCAAATAAACACGAGACACTGAAATTCCCCATCAGCTACCATGGTCACTGTTGCTAAAGCTATTTTATCCATTGCTCAGTATTTCATGTGTCACCAATCACAGACCTGACAACTTTAAGGATACTGTATGTGATATGTGAAAGACAATTATCTTAATTGAATACATTTAGCAGGAATACATAATAACCCTGATTACAATAGGACAAATTCAAGACTTCTTACCACAACTATTTTTAGCCACATAATAGCTGCTAAAGTGATGGGGGTATTACGTTACTGAGTAGAACCTCTGTGCAGACTTGAAAGCAAATTGTCACCAATATCAATCAGTCAACTTCGACAATACTTCTGACAATAAAACTTCCAACCCACTGAGTCAATCCAGCACTTTTGTGTGCTGATTTCAGCCAGTACAGCATCTACACAAAACATCACTGCATCTTTTTAATGCAGAAGAAACGTCAAAATTGAAGTCTCTATAGTATATATAAACATAGGTACCAGAGAAATCATTCTGATTTTTTTTCTTCTCATTAACAACACTGGTAAAAAGAGCATAAAGGTGCTAATGAAATGTGCTGATGGCACAAAACTGGAGGTATTGTCAAAACCCATGTAAACAGAATGGCGTACTGGAAGATTAGGAGCCTTCAAGAACTATAATATTAGGAAAAGAGTGTAATTGAGCAGCATGAAATACAAGGTCGCTCAGGCACCACAAAGATGAGAAGCTGCCAACAAGGATATGGACTGCAATAAATGTCAGTCATTTGTGAGAGGATCACCTGGGTACCAGGCAGATCTATACACTCGGCTCAGTCAAAACCTTAATATCAGCCACCACCATGATGTAGCCACGGAAGGAAGGACTACAAATTCTAAATGCTTCCAGCAGCCAATTTCTAATGCCCTGGCAAAACCTCATCGACAACACTACAGTCTCCCCAGCTGCCAAATGAATTGACTGAAGAATAGCTATTTGAATGACATAAGCAGCTGAAAGCTCCTAACAGGAGATGAAGAAAAATTTAGCAGAATGTAGGTTGAGAGGATTTGATACTTCATTTAACTAAAACAGATTGCATAGAGTTTGATCTTTTTTCCTCTGCCAAAGAGGAGTTGTCTCCAACAGCATAACTGCTAGTGCCAGAATATATGATAGATACCCCTAATACACTCCAACCCTCCAGCTATTTTCAGCTCAGGAACCTTCTGTGCCTGATGAGGATTATGTATCCTCCACACATGTCTCTTCCATGAACTTCTCCAGACTCACCCTGAACTCATGTAGACTTTTAGCAGCTGTACCCCAACTCCTGTGATTTATTTTAAACCTGGAACCCTACAGTCAGTTTACATCCTGACAAACATACAGCAAAGTAGCTGCTCAAAACAAAGTAAGGTGAAGACAGTCTGAGAACATCTGCCTGGCCAAAGACCTCTAGGAACCTCACAAAAGTAATTACAAGGTCTCAGAAGATAAAATAATCATGGTATCTCTTCAACTTTGATCAAGCCAAAAGGTACATCCCATGAGGAATGTTTCTACGGACCAGCAGGATCTTTCACAATATCGGAGTAATGTGGTTTGACACCATGACATCCAAAAGGTTTTCCAGATCCACTACTGTGACAAAGAGCAACACTGATGCTGACACATAACAGTATTATTTATCTGTGTGTAAATATGAACCTAGAAAGCAGAAGAGGTGATTAAAAAGATGTGTGCCTGTGTGTGTGCAAGACAATTCCTCCTCCTGAGCACTTGCTTGCTCTCTTAGGAGCAGCATTAGCTCCATTAAGAGTGAAACTGAGTGTGGTGAAAAGGAGTTTTGGCATGATGGAGTGGCCTGCAGGACCTCACTGCTGGTGCTTCCAGAGGCACAGAACTGTATTTCACCACTAGTCACAAGAGAAAAGGGAAAAGAAGAAGGTGTCTTTAATAGGCAGCAGGAAGAGCAGCAAAGACAGTTCATAAGCAAAGTACTCATGCTTACTACATGTACACTCAACACGTAACTCTAGGAGGCAAACTGGGAAACAGAAAGATCTTTCCAGAGATTCTGAAAAAGGACATTGCAGAGGGGAACAGTTCCACGGGCACAATGACTCACTACAATAGATCCTTCCTCTGCCTCTGCACAAGATCTGACACACACTCAGCTACAACAGCAAAAGATTGAGTCATTTTCTGCTATTTTATCCAGCAGAGGATGATGAGAAAAACCTACACCTCGCAGCTCACTGTGCAAATGCAATCTAATCATCCATGCAATCTTGGATTACTGTGCTACACCTGGCCTAAGAATGAATTTAAGAGAAAACACCATCAAGGACAAGGTCAATGTACAGTTCGAAGTTCAGGAGCTTTAAAAAAAACGTTGGGCTCCCCTAGACAAGGAACTGGAGGTTTGTTTTATCTAAATGACTGAAGCAGTGGAGCATATTCATGTTTACTGTTCACAGCACAGAAACATCCAAGCAGGATGGTTACTGCAGCTTTTTCTACAAGGTGCTTTTCCACCTCCAAGTTCTTCACATGTATTAGTACTGGATGTATCCCAACACAGAAAGCAAAAATACCTATTTGCTCTCCAGTTTTGGGGGTCGCTGAACTGAGAGCAAAATCTAATTTTGTTACACTGTATTTTCAATTATCCCCATCTCTAGTCACAATTTTCAGATAGTCTAGTGTGAAGGGCCAAGGACTGAGATGTCCAAACGGATTGAAAACATTTATTTCACCCCATACTGATTTTCAAAATGTAATCAATTCTTTTAATGTATACTACCCTCTACTACACAATGCTTTCCTTTCCCCTGAAGCCCAGGAAATATTTGAACAGCATGAAGTGAAGTACATCCTTAAAACAATTATAATACCCTTAACACTTCCATTATATTTTATTATCCATAGTCCCCAGGCATGCATACATGTAGATTATCTGTGCTTTATAAATGTGGAAGCGAACTGCACTGCAGGCAGTCCCTGAGCAAGTCAGCATCAGAAGCAGAACCCCTGTTCAGGGGTCATAATATTTTTCTAGGAAATTAAACAAGCCAGAATTTCAGCTGGTCAGCATTTACTTGAAAACAGCTCACCTAAGTGAGCAACACTCCTGATGAAACCAGCTGGACAAATAAGACTCTCAGCTTGGTGTTTGAACAAGCAAAAAGGCACAAAGAAAAAGTCACCGGAGAGGAAGAACAGACTAAGTTTTTTTCATAAGCAAACAAAACCCTCTGAAAATTAACTTTGAATTAACTTGAAATATTTTGTTGAGGTGGAAAAAAAAGGAATCTTTGTTTCATATATTTGTGTTACTCAACCTTTCTCCAACCTTATTTTATGACTTTTAAAATTAATTTAGAGTCGTGTTTAAAAGGGAAAGTATAAAAAATGCTGCATTTTATTGTTCTAACATATCCCTTTCCTCTCCCAAATACCGTCATTTTCAGGGTTTAAGTTGTTCTTCATATTAAATAGAAGTATGTGAAAAGTGTCATGCCCCTAGAAGTCCACTTCTGGGGGGAAAAGGCACATGCACAGAGCAGATAGGAATCAACACAGGGTACTGCTAACAGAAACAAACGTGGAGAGACACTTCATGCACTCCAGGTGCCCACTTTGTCTCCAAAGGGAACAAGTGAATTAACAACCCTGCTGGACTCTTTGTATGACCTGCCCCTTGGAACACTCCACTAGGCACTCATGCTGCTGAGTAATTCCATCTGCAGGATAGTCCCTGCAAACCCAGAGACAGCAGAGCACAGCATTCCCATTCTCCACATGGGACCAAGACACCGGTCTGAACGCCCTGCTGTAGCTATACAGCATCTCCACACAGCATCCCCCACTGATCCAAGGTCATAGAATCATATGGGTCATAGAATCAATGGATGGGGTTGGAAAGGACCTTAAAGACAATCAAGTTCCAACCCCCTTGCCATGGGCAGGGACACCTTCTGCTGGACCACGTTGCTCAAAGCCCCACCCAACCTACCCCTGAACATTTCCAGGGATGGGGCATCCACAGCTTTTCTGGGCAATCTGTTGTGGTGCCTCACCACCCTCACAGTAAAGAATTTCTTCCTAACAGAAGATCCGCTGGGTTGACTCCAGACTGCCTTACAGACTCACCATCCTCCCTCCAGTCTTCCTACCAAGACAGACGGTTCAAGAAAAACTTTACAAGATGACCCAGAGGGTACTGGAAGGTGAAGCCATAGGTGACACCACCACTAAATCTGTCACACTGTGTTTGCTGGTCCATAGCACAGAATATCAGCAAAGGCAGGCACAGTCTCAGCTGGAACTGTGCAAAACAAGAGGGGACCAAGGCTTCATCATGCACAGCTGAGGAACTGCATGACCCAGGAGCTACCCAGGCTTCTCACCGGGATGTTAACTCACCCATAGCAAATATTTACAGAGTAACCGTTGTAGCTCACTTGTCAAATGCTTTCAGTAGTGGTGAGGAATAACCATGAAAGTAAACCTGAGGCTGCTCTGCATGGTGTCTCCCCGAAGTGTCATGAATTTGTTTTGTTAAGACAGTGTTTCAGACCTGCCTGTGAACTAATGCTGTTACAAGCAGCAGTTCTGCACTGCCTCTCTCCTCCTCACTGCACACTTACTCCATTTCTTTGGTAGTATGCTTTTCACGAGGAACAAACCACACTCAAACGGCAGAAAAGAACTTTCTTCGTGGGAAGAAAGATATCTGTCACAAGCATCCTCTTAGGGCAAAGCAAGACTTGGCTACTTAACTGAATCCCCTTAGTTCTGTGTTCATATGGACAACTTGTCAGGTGAATTACTAATTCACCCGAACAACAAAAATCATTATGCATCTCCATACAGGTTAGTCTTTATTTTGTGTGTTGAATGTGCTGGAGGAAAGAAATTAATGTAGAACTGGAATCTGAATCCATATTACTCAAAAAAAGCTATTCTCCTGTGAATTTATATCCTACCTTAATCCTAATTCTCTTCCTTGCCTATATATCTTCTTATAACAAAGCATTCACCCAGGAAGTTTGGTTTGAAATTCACACCCTGGTATATTTCACAACAACTTCCCCATGCAGAGAAATCATTTATTGACATGGGCAAAGTACTGCAAAGTTGATGAGGGTACAAACACACCATGCTGACTTCCCCCCAACTAACGATCTGCACAGGTGTTTACCAGTGCACTAAAACAAAACAGCAGCTCGTTCGATTCTTCCCCATGCAGACAAACCCAACCCTCAGTGCATTAACCCATCCCTACATTTCGACGGCTCAGGTGGTGGATTGGAATCCAGTGTTGGCCTGCAAGTAATGTCTGACCAGACCGACTGCCATTGACCTGATAGCAATGCCACCCCCCGATACGGCTCCAGTCACAACTGGGAGAGTTCGGAGCCGTGAGCAGCTGCTCGCCACTGCAGTTGCCAGCCACCGCAGTGTCACGCTGGACTTCACCGGAGCGCTGCCCGAAGATGCACCACCAGCCTTTCGAAAAATGGGTGAACTTGAGCGAAATTTGGCTGGGGTTCTCCGTGATGCCCACCTGACCCCACGGCCTCACTGTCAGGAGGCACGCGAGGTTGAGGGCCAGGTGTGTACATCCCAACTTCACTCCATCTCAGCTTCACACGCTCCAGGGCACGCTGGAGTTCGCTGCTGGAACATGCGTGTGCCTCGGTGTCGGAGCACAGCCGCGCTGTACCTCCTGTCCGCGCAGAGCAGGTATCAGCCCGCAAGAGGGGAAAAGGACGGAAGGGAACAGCCATTCGAGGAACCCGGAGATGGGACAGGGACGCTTTCTCACCCCGGTATTTCATGTTACACCAGAGCTGGCAGCGGTGGCCCGAGCCCGGGGCCCCCCGCGGGCACCTCTCCCGGTGGGTGCCGAGGTGCC
>VZTE01002848.1:1163731-1196820 GCA_013397775.1 Eulacestoma nigropectus
ATCTTCACGGAACCCACGGCCATGCCGCATCCCTGCCGGGCTGCGGCGCGCAGACCCGCTCGCCCGCCCGCCTTCCCCTCGCCCCAGCGCCAGCCGCGCTCCCACCCACAGGCAGGCACACGGCGGGCGGGCAGGCGCTGCCTCGCACGCAGCGCGCAGCACTCGCGCACCTTCCCCCGCACGGCGCGGCCCCAGCGCTGCGGGCAGCCCCGGGCAGCGCAGGAAGCCCCGCCGGCCCTGCACCGCTCCCGCCCCGCGCCGCGGCTCCGGCCGTGATAAAGTGCAGGTAATGAGGAGGGTGGAGGAGGCGCGGGCGGGAAAAGGCAGAAAGTCCTGTTAACTCCTTTGCGCTCAGGGACCGCCGCCCGGGCTCTGCCCCCACCGCCGCTGGCGCCCTGCAAGACCCGCACCCACGGCGAGAACACGTGGGACAGTGGCCAGTACGCTCAGAGACGGCGCGTCTGAGCCGAGGCGAGAGGGGTTCGGGCTCCTTCAAGAGCTGGGTGGCCTCGGCTTCCTCCTGGAGGCTGTCAAGACTGGGCTGGAGGAAGTCCCAAGCAGCCTGGTGTGACCCCCAGGCACTGAGCCTGCCTGGGCTGGAGGCCTCCTCGCGTTACCACTTGTCCGAGTTACCCTCTGGTCTGGTGATTATTTATGGCTGCAAGGGGTGAAGACCTTCTCTGTTCCCTTCCCAGTGGTTTTTCAACACAAAGAGGTGTTTCATCCTCCAATGCCAGCCAGCATTGATACTGGAGAAACCAAGCAGTTCATCCCAGGTGAATGACTTGCTTCCAGTCATTCAGGTAATCCCTGGAAGAGAACTCTCAATGGCAGAAACCAATTCCCTTACTATTTGTAAAAGACTTGTCTAGAACTCAGTTCCATGAATTATGGGGACTTTATTTAGTCTCTGGAGCCTGCCTTTTCTAACTCAGTAGTACAGCTATTGCTTCCTCTCTGCCAGACTGTTCTCTCCTATCTAGATCACAGAACTGGTGGTATTGTGGGTCTCCCTTACATATATCTTCTGCCTCAAAGCTACAAATAAGGCTGACCTGCCCATCCAGGATGAGTTTACCAGTGCCTAAATATCTGAGTAAATGACATTATAGTCAAGCCAATTTCACACCCATGTTAGAGAAAGCTGTTGCCTTGTCCCAGCCAAGAGGTCCCACTGGTTTCAGGACTGACCCTCGTACTCCTCCAGCCCCACAGAGAACTGGCTTAACCATGACCCTAACCTTGGGGAAAATAAGAAAAAATGAATAGGTTTATTTTGTCACTGATGTGCTCCCTAAACCAGCTCCTCTGGGATCATAGGGTCACCCACAGTAGAAAGATGACAGATGTGCCCAACCTGTGTCAGGGTGCCGAGACACAGAATGGCCTCTTCCAGCATCAGTGCGACATTAGATTATCTGTCACCTGAATGCAGCAGCAGCCTGGCCTCTCAGCAGCACTTGCCTGACCACAGGCTGCTGCAAAACAGTGATCCCACCTGCAACCCATGGATGTGTTACTCCCTTTGCCACCTTTCCATGGGAACCATCAGGCTCTATTCAGCTGATCGATCTGGTGGAAAAATAACACCTCAGAAAATAATGGATTTTCCATTGGCCAGACAGCTGAATTGATCCACCTTGTGACCACACAGCTGCAGGATCGAGGAAGGCAGAAACCTGGAAGTGAGGTAAAGCAGAACTGCTCCTTTCAGTAGCCGTCTGGCATTAAATCCGCTTAACTGCACCCTGTGTGCATTATTTGGTGGGCAGCATGAATCTGGCCAGCCTGGGTACTCTTGAAAGGGACAGGGTTTGCTCCAGCCATATTCTGACACCACCTCCTTCCTGCTGCTATTGTCCATTACATTAGCCAGATCTGAAAGGTAAAGTCTAAAAAAATAATCACCTATTTTAGCGGAGCAATATGCCTCATTGCATGATGCCTGTTGCTGACACAAAAGACAGAAAAGAGACAGGATAGTGACAGCCTTTAGACAAAAAGTGTGCTGCAGACCTCAAAATGCCAGAGAGGTCTGGGAGTCCCAATTGGCAGCATCAGCACCAACCCTTTTGCATGGACAAGGGTGGTTATGACAATCCTGAACATTGTTGTGTCCCAAACATTTCTATTATTTTATTTGATTTGTGCTATCCAACTGCCCTGCAATGTAGTTTTGACAGCTGTGTTGCATGGCAGCCACTTTGTCACAGCTCAGGATGCAATTTTGAAGAGAACTGTATCTACACCCAAAAGAATAATGGATCCTTAGTCTGTGGGCTTCACAAAAGGACAATGTACTTTGTCTGAGTCTTTAGGCACTGCTACAATACAACCTGCAGTAAGACAACTCAATAAAGTGGGACTTAATGTGACAAACTGGAGTATAACCAGAAGTAATTTGATTATGTTAAGAATGGGTAAAATTATGTCAGTGCTCAAATTTGTTTGTTTTTTAACTAAGCAAGATAAGTATAACATGTAAACAGTGTCGAAAGAGAAATAAATATGCCCTGCAGTGTGTTTAAAAGTTATCAGCTGCCAGACAGCATAATATGGACTATCAGTTGTCAAGAAAATTGAGCAGATAGTAGTTAGGCCTCTCTAGTTCTTGTTTGGATCATTCCAGGTTTTGGGAGGATTGTGGTAGGAATGGTACAAAATTAAATTTTGTGTTGCTTTTTTTTGTGAAGTCACTGAAAGTTCAGCATGGTGAATGAGTCAGTTTTTTCTGCACAGGAAAGGGATGGGGATCAGAAGGCAAAACTGGATCTGGTCAGGAGGTATTTGGCAAAACAGTTTCATTTAAAAAACCCAAAACAGTGTGTTGCAGCCAAAATGTTGTGTTCAGAGCATCTTGCTTTCAGTGAACTGTCACTGAAGGCAGAGCAGGGCTCTGAGGGACTGTGGTTCCTATTCTCAACAGGTTTGGCCTCCAGGTGACTGGATTTCCCGTCCCTCATAGACAGCAGCAATGACATAAAGGAGTATCAGATCCACTGACCATGTGCAGACATTGGAGATTTCCAATTCTCCAGATTAAACACTTATAATTTGGTCTAATATAAAACAAAACTAAGGACACACTCTTATCTTGTGCTTTCTAGCAAAAAATCTAAACTTGAAAAAAAAATCTTAAAATCTAGACTCCACCTTCCAGAGAAGAGTTTGGACTAGGCTTTGTTCCCTTACTTGTAAGAGTCTTCATATAAATATAGAAACATCTATGTTTAAATAGATACAGGATGGAGTCTGGAGACCTAAACAACTCTACTGCACTTTGCAGATGTGGAGCCTGGGAGTGTCTGCTTTTTTGAATGTGTTTGTTTTTCTTTCATGGTGTAGCACAATCAAAAGAAATGCAGTAAAAACAATACAAGCTGTTTCATGCCTGTATGTGTTTCACATAAGTTTTTAAGTAGATCATTGCAAAAAGAAAGAATTATCTGGTATCAGACATTTCCTGACAAAGCATGATAAACTCTTCTTTTGGACTTAAAGTATTAGGAGTTCTTGACTCTGCTGGAATAATTGATGCGTGCCACTTTAGTTTTCCCTGCATGAAGTGGAGATAGGCAGTGCAGAAATAGAATTGCAGCGTACTGGTGTGCAGGAGCCATATGTCATTGACAGGCTGCAATCCTTTTTCAGTATTTGCTCTCCCTGACCTGGAAGGAGGCATTTAAAAGAAGCAAGTTTTTTTCCAAAACAACACCACCCGCTGCACAACCAGCCAAACACTACTTCCCCTTCCCCAGGCAGTCCTGCTGGAGTGGGGGTGGGGGTTGATGCTTTCCTACCCTTTGAGAAACCGAGTTGATTTTCTTCTTCCCATCTCTTCAAAAAGCAGGCAAGCAGGTTTTTCTTCATAACACCTCTTTTCCCATTCAGGGGGAGGTGAGCTGTGTACTGCCCACCTTCTATATGACATCCAGATGAATATCAAAGGAGGTCCCTTTGTGTGGGATGCTTTCTTGACAATCGTATCCTAGAAATTTTAGTTTGCCAAATGTTACTCCAGGTCCAAGGCACATGAATTGCAAACTGCCCCTGTCATGCTCCGAGATCCTGCCAGCTCTCGAGCTCCTGACATGGAGAAGCCTGGCCTGGCATATTTTTGTTTCTGGCTTTAAACACAACGTGTGCAATGACCCCATAAAAGAGAAGGGCTGGGAAAGGCTTTGCTCCATTCTGCCACTTCAGTGCCTCACAGCAGTCTTGGGACACGTTTCCCAGTCCCAAGCAGGGACGTGTGTGCCGCTCATCACTTCATCCACAGCACAAGTGTAGCGGGTGACCATTCAGCCACTGTGCTGTGAGCTGGAGATAACACTGCAGAAGTCTGGGCACCTCTCACCTTTTTATGCTTTGCCAATTCTTCATTGGTTCACTCAGCTTCAGAACAAAACTAACCTGTCCACACCTCAGAGCTGCTAGGGATCTGCTTTCTGGCTGAATAACTTGCTTAAGACTTTTGAGTTTTTATCTCCCTTCCACCTGATCAAAGAGTGGGACCTCAGTTGCATTCTAAACCTTGAATATCACCGATTTACTATGGATATAAATAGCACAAATTCATTATCAGAGCCGTGTAGATTGGGGGCATGTATGTGGGTAGTGCATACTTTAAAAAAATCATTGATTTAGTTTCTCAAGTAATTTAAAAAAAAAACAAAAAAAAACAGTTTAGTACTGTGTCTTCATATAGACCAAATATTCAGTGACTTAAGCTCAGAAATACTGCTGGTAGTATTTCCAAAATGTGAAAGATCTGCAAAGTGTAATGAATGCTCAGCAATAGAAAGATACCAAAATGGGAACAGAGGACCAGGAAGCAGGAAAACGGTGCAGGGTGTGACTTGAAAGAAAGCAGAACAGGAGAATAACTACAAAAAAGAGGGAAGAGGTTAAAGATAAAGGAGATGTATGAGTAGGTGAAATATTTTAAGTAGTTTCATGATTTGTGTGACTCATAGCTGGGAAGTCTGAAGCTGCCTCTCTTAACCCCCGGTTTTCTCATGACAGCCTGTGAACCTCTTCAATTCAGCATCTGACCCTTTCTCCCTACACCTCACTAAGAGCCGCCAGCCCATCTGCCCCCAGCACCTCTTCCAGCCTTCAAAACTCTTGGAGCATCTTCAAATGACTGCTCATCCTGTGTCCTGCCTGTGAATCATCCAGGAAATTGGGACATGAACCCTGCTACTGACTCTTCAGCACTCAAAGGTAAGAGAGCTCAGGAGCATCCTGCGCCACTGGGTTTGTTGCTGCTGTGGTTTGAACGTGAACTATAGCGCTGGTCAGAGGACAGGTGTGCAGGAGGGTGTTTGGAATCTTAAATGGATCTCTTTGCATTTCCTTTAGCAATTTGGTCTTTTTTAAGAATCGCTGAGCCATGATGACAAGGGCAAAACTAATGTAAATACAGCATTGTATTTACATTGTTTGGTGTGTAGCAAACTTTGCTTTCATACAAACCCAAGGAAGAATGCATTTGCTGTGGTAACTGTGATTTGCCAGAGCTAATGAACCTGATTCAACTCTTCAGTTTGATTTGTCTTTTTAACATACTTGGTAGCAGGGGACCTTATGACCCTTCAGGGAAATTAAAACTCTTAAAGCTTATATGTCTGGCCTTTTCTGTCAAAACAGTGTTGTCATTGAGCTACTGCTCTTTCTCTTACAGGGTAAAATTAAACTCCAAAGCCAATAAGATCCTCAATGGAGTTTGTTCAGTTTGGTTGGTTGGCTGGTTTTTAACTAAACACAGAAATCTCAAAATGACAAATCAGTATCTTTTAATTAAAAATTTAAAAAGAAAACACATAAATGAACCTGTGGAATTGGGGAATTTTTCTGACAGCTACAACCAAAATTGAAGTTCCTTTACCTGCCAGACACGTAGGCATATACACTTTTTTTTTTTTAATGTGCAGTGTGAGAACCTTTACATACATTTACAGAAGAGATTGTGTAGGAAATTTTAAGAGAGACAAATTGCATTTAGGTGCTAAATTCTCACAGACAATGGAAGATTTCCCCTGTGTGATTAATGGTTAATCTGCAAATGTATCTCTTCTTCCTTAGCTGTTAAATTCTCTGTTTTTGTTTAAATTTATGTTTTCTGTTTTAATTCATATTTTTTGCTTCTTCTTCATATGTGGGTGAGGACTCTTTAGCCTCATTTTGTAGAAACTGTTTAAGATACTGTGCTGCCTCTTTGAGCATCTGAGGCCTCTCTGTGAATCTTCAAATGCTTAAGCTCATCGAGCTCTTTTGAGAGGTATTGAAATCCAAAAACTATTAAGTCCTTTAAAGTATTCTGAAACCAGGCAGCCCATTAAGAGCTGTGGTTAATGCTTCAGGGAGGTAAAAAGTGCAGCACTTCATATGAGACCTCAAAGTCTAGATAGAGTCTCAACCTCAAGACACAAATCCATACAAAATCAGGCTTCATTGATCCCCCTGCTCAGAGAACCACCACAGAAATAAGAGAGAGAGAGAGAGAGAGGTTTCTATAGCATATACATCCCTAGAGTGTCTACTCAGCTTTCATAGGAGGGAGCTACTGTAATGTAATGACTTTCTCATATGATTATATTATCATTTGCAAAAAGAGATATTTGCATATATGTGTACACAGATATGAAAGGTCGCCTTTTGTTTTAATTACAGTGTCGGTATCTCTCACTTCCTCCATATGAACAGACCTTAGCCCCACATAATCTCTTCGATGAAGGAAAAATACAAAACCACATGCCAAACATTTTGGGTTTTCTGCATAAACCTGGATCTATGTTGACAAGCTTTTCCCAGGGATAGTAACATCAGTAAAATATTTTCATTCCTATTTCCTGAGAGGTTGGAAAAATCAACAAAAGAATAGCATGAGATAGATTGCCAGAAATAATATTACCATTCTAGACATTAGACCATCTCACAACATCATGTGAGTATTGAAATGCATTAAAACATTTTCTTTAATTTGATTTGTTTGTATTTGTTCTGGGTTTTGTTTTGTTTTAACTATGACTGATTTTTCCTGCTGAATAAGAGGACTGCAGCTGTTGAACAGAAACAGGGAGGCAGATGACTGGAAAAGAAAATCACGTCTGATTGGGGGTTCAGAAGACAGTCTCCACTATACAAGGGGTAGTGTAGGTTTGCTTGCTGACCAGATAGGTTTCTCCAGTGTTGTTAAGAATAACATTAAAGGCAGTGCCGTACAGCCATACCAGCACTAGCAGAGGTAATGAGGCTGTGGACAAATCCAGGTGGCTTTGTCCTTTCCATTTGGGTGGTGGTAAAGTAGGGAAGGCTTACTCCAGCAAGTCTGCTGGCGTAAGCAAAAGTCCAGGGAGAGATACTGCCTTCCATGTGTGCCAGTGGAGGAAGTGCCTAGGGTATAGTAAATGGCTTTGAATGGATCTACACAGGGGCATTTTCAACTCTTGTGTCCAGAGCTACAGCTTGATGAGCCCTCAGATCTCACTCCAACAGCACTCCTGGGATTCCTGACTATTCAGTTGTCCTGTGTGACATTTGTTCAAAGGGACTGTGGGAAAACATGAACAAAGCAATCTTGTTGTTCAAGGAAGTAGCAGACAGCGAGGGCAGGGTTGGGGAAGGAGAGGTGGCTGGCCAAAACAGCTCTCCCCATGCTAGAGATATCCGGCATACCCGGAGAAAAGAAGAAATTGTCTTTGTCCTGCCTATCATAATCTGTTGCCCTTTCAGTCTCCTCTAACTGTTTACAAGCACCTCTGGAGACTTCTGAAAGGCAAGAGGAGTCAGGGAGTTAAAGAATTTGGGATAGCAAACCAGTTTGCCCTAAGATGTCAACATAGATCCAGTTTAGACCATCCATGGAAGATTATGGATGTTGGCTTGTGGAGAAGTGGGCTTTACTGGAACCTCAGCTACAGAGGTGTACTTCTACATGAGAGCAGTACTAGCTCTGGGGTCTGCATGCATTTATCTGTCTGAAATGTGTTTAGATTACCTGGAGCAGCCAGAACTGTAAAACAAGACTCTTAGAGTCCAGTCTCCCAAGAAACCACATCAGCAGCCATGTAAACCTGCTGGAAGAGGGTCACAGTAAGCACATGGCATTGTACATGCAAAACACATGAGATTAATCTTTCTTTCCCACAAGAAATAACTGTTCCCTCTCACTGAAGCCCTGGAAAAATGCCTTTTTTGTCCTTTGCCTGCAAGACATTTACAGTATTTTCTGAAGATTGGATACACTACTATTGGTAAACAGTGTTGTATCTGTAACTGTAATGAAATAAAATTGTACATTCATATAAAGATAAGCTATTTCTAGCAAAATACCAAACCAAATTAATCTAATTAAGAAGTTTATATTGAACATAGTAACTTACAGACAAGCAATTCGTAAACTATCTAACGATGTATTAAGCGAACAACAGCATTTGTCAAAGGAAATTTAAGACATTCTGCCAACTAGAGGACTTGGCTAAACTCATACATTTATAGCTGGATCTAATTATTGAATTAGAGCTTCAAAAATGCTGTTATGGCAGCCTGCCTGGACTGTTATGGTTAGACAATAGCAATTCTTCCCTTTTCTTCCAGTGTTTTCATTCATTTGCAGCATAATTTTTGAAGAATAGAGCTTGGAAGCCAGTCCAGCATCCCACATCACAATTAACAGTCAAACCTATAGGACATACATTATTGCCCTGTCGATGATTGCGACACGGACTTTGCCGGGTCTGATGAGGACTGTCCAGCCCTCATGTCCTCTGTGGCTCACCTACAGCTCCAGTCCCTGATGCAGGGCACCATTCGTAGCGATTGGGACACAGACCCAGACCGGCAGGGAATCGGAATCGTTTATGCAAAGAAACGAGCTGGTTTTATACACTTCTTCAAGGCACAGTATTTCCTTACATGGCAATACTCGCTACGTGACCTATCCCATGCTGCCACATCAGCAACACACTTTCTGAATGTCCTTTTGTGGGGTGATCAGGCGCTGTTCACCCGTCTGTCAGCTTCCGGCAGCTCCTCTCCGTAGGGCTCTGCCGTGTGACACCTCCTTCCCCCAGGGTCCAGCAGAGACAAGCCTCTCTGTGCTGCCGTGTGCTCCTTTGTGCTGCCATGTGCTTCTTTGTCCCACAGCCTCTAACTCAAACTCCATCCCATTTCTTCCCACATTGCCCCAACCTTATTTGTGACTGCCTCAATACAGTCAGATGTTTACAGCTAGATACTTATTTCTAAACATTGTCCTCAGCAGCAATTAAAAAAAAAACCAAAACTAACAGACACTACAGAGAAAAATATTAAATTATATATTTGAGTTCCTCTTTTCCAATTCTTGCCAAACTGTATTTGTCTCAGGGAGACAGATCTGCAGTTTAATTAAGACCTAGGTAGCTTTCTTGTAAGAATAGACTAATAGACTGGTAAACTACTTTTACTGGTGTGGTGACTCAAATCTCTAATACTGTTTGGTTCTTCTGACTTGTTAGAAGACGAAAGAGTAAATACCTGTTGTGAATCTTTCAAAGGTTAAAGTGTCTCGCTTCCCACAGGTTTTCAACAAGCTAATAAAAGGCACCTGGGAAAAGAGGAATGTAGGTGGCTGGAGAAGGCTGATAAAAACAGGATGAAATGTAGTGAGTCCTCCCCAAGCTTGTATTAGGCTTGTATTACAAGCCAAGAACATCTTCCTATCAGCTTTCACTGAAGCTGACAGTCAGTAAGAACTGATTACTAGTTTAGTAATTCATGAAAAATTCTATTTTGGCAAGTGAGAATGCTGTCTGAATGGGAAGTTATTAAAACTAATTGGGTCATGTAAAACCAGACCGTTTGTCTGTGAGCCTCACTAACAAAGCTGAGCCAACTTGGGGAATGGCTGAGAAGTTAATCTGTTTTAGAACTTTGAAGCACACAGGACCTCATTAAAAACCAAATAAACGCATTTCAAAATGGAGAATAATGTAATGGAACAGTTCTTCACACTTATTCTTCACCTTTGGGTTCTAGCCATCTGTAGTCTATCAACACAAGAACCAATAAACTAGGCTCGCTTTCCTGTCAGGGGAGAGAAAGACAACTTTGTATGTCTGAATTCAGCCACTGTTTTGAATAAGGTAGGTCTTAAAAATGACGTTTTTAACTCCACTGACTATAAAGTGAATTAAGGCAAGCAGCTCAAACATAGGCAACTGCACAACAGACACCTAAATTTTGCACTGGGTTTTCATTCACATTTCTGTAAAATGGGCAAAAAATATAAATAAGCCAGGAGAGAACATTTACATTATCCTTCATCCAAAGGTAACAAAGCTCTCAGGTAAATGTCTAACATATATGCCCTACATATTCATTGTCTTGGATATCAACTACATGCCTTAATTAAATAAACAAGGTTTATCTTTTGTTACATCACAAGAAAATTATAAATTGATTTCAAACTCTTTGTTAGGATCTCCAAAACAGATTCCATGTCTGAAACCTTTGTCCTACCCAACCTATAGAGAAAACAGTAACTGTAAGATAAGGCATATACAAACAGACTATTTGTTGTTTAACCTCTTCTCTGGAGGCTATGATGCTGCAGATGAATACAGAGCACTTAGTCTGAGGATGCCATTTAGCCTCACCGTGTTTTCCAGTTTGCAGGCACAACAGAAGAAAGGAGCAGTAAAGGAATGGGGAGTAAAATCACATGTTTGCATTTTGCCACAGATGCCAGCATGCATAAAAGGACTCACTGGTATATTGAAGGTAGTGAAATAAATCAGAGTTCATCTCGTTTCAACAACACTGTGGTGAGAGTGCTGGACTAAAACTGCCAAATTCTTCCATTTTTGTTCTTTAGAACTGTCACAGATAATCTCTGGTCAAGTAGTTAGCCAGGTGCTGCCTGCCAGCCCTGCTATCAAGATTATGGACGTCACAACCATCGTTTCCATTGGGACACCAGCCATAAGTCCAGAGCCTCTGGCTTGGCCACAAAGACTTCAACAACTACCAGGGTCTGCTAAAATGCAAATGTCTTCTTCCCCAGAGGAAAACATGAGGAGCTTGTGGGGCATTAGCACTGACAGCACTGACAGTCAGCTCACTGACTACCATATGGGTCTGACTTCCTACCATTTGCATATTACCTCCCTTGCTTTCTGCCACTGTACGGGTTCCCCTGCCAGAGGCATGAAACCAAAGTACCAAGTGGCAGAAAATAAAAGCTAAGGTTGTCCCATAGTCCCATAAAACCTTCCTGCCCACATCCCTCCACTGATACTGCCAAATCTCACCCCAAGCCTTCCTATGATTCACAGATGATTTAATCAGTTCTGAACAGATAGATCCTGTGATCAAAAGAGCGCCAGAAATGCAAAGCAGCGTAAGAGGACACCACTACAGCCAGCATTCCATCGAGGCTTCCAGTGTCCATTACCATCAACCTGCTCAAAGTTTCACATATTGAGGACAGGGCATGAACCAAGAACTTGACTACAACTGTTACTTTTCCTCCATCAGGGTAAGCAGGTGCCACTTGACAGAAATAGCTGACATGAAACCCACAGGAGAAGGCTCGCTTCAAAGAGACTATTCGGCATGCAAAGTGTCCTGGGTGCATGGGTAAAAATCTGCTATTGACTATGGTTAACCCTTCTCCATTCTTCCTAACCAATAACCCAGGATGAAGTGTAGCCTTGTAGAAATGAAGCTGAATGAGTATATTCGGATCCAGGACTTGGATGTGAAACCATTTCAGTGGATGTAAAATCACCTCTAGTCAGTGGCTAGACAGTAAACATCCTTTTTTACACTCCTGGAACTACCTAAAGCATTTGATGCCATCTCAGAGGCACAGTTCCTTTTCCTGCAATAAAAAGGCAAAGGTCCAGGGTAACAATCTGAAACGGTCTGAGCTTTTTCTCCAGCAAGGCACTCAAAAAATAATGAGAGAAAACTGCAGCTTTATCAGAAAATCTCACACAGCTCTTTCTCAATGTCTACAAGCAATCACTACGTACAGCAGCTGGAAAACCAAGACTTAAGTTCCAAGTTGTTACTTGGAAAGTCATTTGTATCACCTTTACAGACATTGCATAGCATCATCTAGCAGTCATTCCTGGCTGGCTAAGAAACTTGTCCCTGGTAGATTATGATCTGGTTTTAGTAAGTCATGCTTTGATCATCCATCAACTGACTATAGCATGCCGTGTATGTTACAGGAAACTGCAATTACTATAAAACACTGCCAGGCACCTTCTTGGAAAAGCAGGCTCTCACAAGCATGCCTCATTTTGCTACCAAAAGAAGCCATCCTGCTGTACACAGTTCTTCCCTCAGGAGGAATACACAGTAAAGTGCACCATGGACCTGAGTCAATTTACGCAACACAGTGCCAGAATGGGCCCTATAAGAACCCCACACAAGTGGGGGAAATGTATGTTTACGAACACTCATGCTCAGCTGAAAGACTTCAAGTGATGACAAATTGAAATTACTTTTGAAATTGATTTCAACAGTCAATTACGCTCACAGTTAAGACTTTGCTTTTAGAAAGACATTTATAACAGGCATTTTAGTCATCTAATTAAAATGTGATTCAGAACTCATGAGCCTGAGAGCCCAACTTCCCTGAATGTCCAGAGGGAAAGATATGGATACTGGCACATGGCTCAGAGCACCTAAACAGTTGTATAGAATCAGACAGTGTAAATATCTATCTTTGCCTTCATTAGTTTAAGATAATATAAAGCCATGTTCCAGTTCAGGTTTGTCACTTTAACATAATTACTTTTGATACAGCAAAGAAGTGTTGAAGCAGAGCAAAGCCACTGTGGATGTAGTGAGAATCACACTGCTGCCACACGCAATCAGTAGCACAGCTGGAACTTCAGCCCACACTTCTGCTCCTTGCTGGCTTGGGATAGGCTTAAGTACGTACTTATGCCCTGCTCAATGGGGCCTGTAGAAACAGATTTCAGCTGTTATAACAATGCTTTTGTCTCTGGCACGCATCCATGCAAGGGACTCCAGCTTCTCCGATTTCCTGAGCATTGCTAGTTTCCTGGAAAATCTGGATGCATCACAACATTCTTCCCCATTTCTCTGCCAACCTGTGCTGCAGGGCAATGGTTCAAGTGGCTTCATTCACTTTTATGAGTTCCTCTTTTATTTCTGAAAAAGAGTAAAGAAATATGCAGGAATTCTAGATAACAACACTTCATGTCTTGTCCACTGTCCCAAGTCAAAACTTAGGATTGCAAAAGATTTGCCTCATGTTCACCAGATACTGACTTCAGTGGCTATTTCTCTGGTCATTAAACTCATTTTGTGTTCTTCTTAATAGCTGTTTTCCAACATATCCAGTGGAGTAGGACTTTGGGGCAACTCTAGGGGCTGCTCTCCAGAACGCAATGCTGCTGTCTTCCCATAGCAGTGCAACATTGGTTTGTGCTGGTGTAGTCGGGGGGCCTGGAGGTGTTCAAAGGCCACTGAGATTTCCACACTGCTGGCAGTGGCTGTGTCCCTTTATCACCCACCCTCGTCATTCTCCTGTTTTATTCCAGCATAAGGCTCAGGAGAAGAAACAACTGACCAAACAGAATTATCTCAGGGGGAGAGCAGCCTTCAAGGTCAGCACAGGTAGGCAGCTTGCTTTTTCTCTGTATCAACAACACAGCTGTTTCAGTTTCACATCTCACGGGCAAAACCAGGAGCAGAACAATGTGAGGCTGCCTCAGCTTTCTGAATGCTTGAGCATGTGTTCTCCCTCTGCTCCCAGGTGGCTTTAAAGCACAATCACTGTCTTTTGTTGATGATGTTTTGCTTTCTGAAAGATTGAATTCTACATCCTGGCTTTGAAAAACTCAGTTCAGAGTGTTCTGTCTTTGCCTGCTCTAGCGCATATAGAGGCAGTAGCAAAAGGCCAGTGTAGTGTGACTGCTGCAGTTTTGACACTGAGCCATGCAGAAGGCTTTGGTCCATACAGGAAATCGTTTTCTAACTCCTCCACATAGACTTTTCTGCTGGAAATTCTTTGCAGGTTTTTGTTTCCCTCACCTGAATCTTTGCAAATGAATCACCAACACGAATCAGACTCTCCTTACGAATCTTTTAAACAGCCCAGCTAGAAACTATTTCATATTCGAGAAGAGAAGAGAAGGGGAGAAGAGTTAAAACCTAACCCCCCATTGACAGGCTTTTAGAAAAGGATGTCATGCTACAACATCACCATACCTTTGCTCTTGAGTCTGATGCTTCTGAGAAAAATATGTAATGAACACAATGATAATGCACAGATGTATTAACACAACACGACCACCTTGAAGACATGCTAAATTTTATTTACCCTTACTTCCCTTTCTTTTTTTTTTTTTGGGCATGCCCCTCTAACTCCCTCTGCTTAAAATCTGTACCACATCTTAGGACAGACTTAACTGTGACCTTGGTGTAGTTTGGAAGCTCCCACTATCACCTGCCAGGCAAGAAAGAGCCAGAAGAACCATTCATTACTATCAGATTACAGTACAGAAAAAAAAACAGGGATCAAGAAATGCCCACCAAATGCTGCTTTGAGCAATGAGGCATAAGGTGTCTCCACCACCTTGGGCTGGTCAAAACAGTGAAATCTGGCCATGTCGTGAATTGTGAATCTTGGAAGTGTGTGGTCCACCACAACTCTCAGCAGTTTCAGAAAGTAAGAAGGCTACCTGAAATAGAGAACTGACATTTCAAAAGATCCTGTGAAACACTGTTTTGTAAATTTGGGGTTCACAGTATGGAATTACTTAGTTTTGATTATACAACCTGATTATCAAGCAGATATGCAACATAAAATTATATAATAATGCTGCCACTGTTCCCCGTATCCTTTAATACAATCCAAACTAATAAGTGCTTACTAATATAGTGAAGCAGGTTATTTGATACTGTTGAAAAATCTACCTAATATCAATAAACTAAGCAAAGTCAGGTATTTCTTTTCAACCTGCTCAAGTTCTATCAAAATTCAAAGGCTCCTGTGAAAATTTTTTATTTGAAAAAAGGATGCACTGCTGCAGGGGAAATATCTCCTTCCTTAGTCAAACAGTGAAACTACACAGCGTAGCAAGAGTGCTTGTAGTGTCTGCTAGCTGCAAATACTTTTGTGTCTATACAGGTCTTATTCCTGTACAAATCCATACTTTGCTGGTCTTGGCTTCAGTCCCTTCACTTTCAGCCTTAGTCTTTCACATACTTCTGTTTCTCAAAACTTCTAGAAACCCAAAGGAGATTTAAACAAGAAAAATAAACTCCTTCTAGTCTTTAAGAAACATGGCTACTTTCTCAAAAAAAAAATCTCTAAATGGAAAGCAGGCTGAATAATCAGAATCTGATTTTATTTAGACAACTTGTTAAATTCTGAAAGTCCTGAATATTCTGCTCCAAGTTACCTCCATCACAGGACAGAGAAGCAGTAGCAGAATTCAAGCATGGTTCAGAAATGACCAATACTAGATGGATGAGAAGCTGGACCATTGGGTTCAAAAGACAACATTCAGCAGTCAGTATAATTAGCAGCTGGTTGTGAATGACAATACCAGTGCTGGCACTGTTAAGCATCTTCCTCAGCCACCTGGACAGAGGGATGGAATGCACCCTCAGTAAACACACAGGTCAAACCAGTCATGCATGTGGAAGGCCACAGCTTTCCTCCATGGTGTTGGTGAAGCCACTGTGTCCAGTTTTACATCCTCCAGAAGAGAAGTGAGATCCAAAAAATGGTGTGAGCTCAGCAGAGGGCTGCCAAGATGACTGGGGCTGGAGCCCCTGCCAACTAAGTTGGGCTGAGAGAACTGAGCCTGTCCAGCCTGGGAGAGAGACAGCTTCAGGGTGGACCTAACAGCAGCCTGATAGGGCCTTTGGAGGACTACAGCAAAGATGGGTCCTTTCAGAGGTCCACAGTGAAGGGACAAGAGGCAACAGGCACAAGTTTCAGCAAGGGAATTTCTGGTTGGTTGGATGGATGGAAAACAATTCCACTGTGAAGACAGTTAAGCAATGAAAAAAAATCTGGTTTCCATAGAGATACTCAAATTTAACTAAAGGCCCTGAGCAACTTGTGACTTTGAACCTGGCCATGTTCTGATCAGGCGCTAGGACCAGAAGTCCTTTTCAACCTAATTTGATTTGTGATCTTGTGACTCTCTTAGTCTGTAAAATAAAATTAATTTCTACTTTTGAATGCTTTATATGAACTTGTAAAGAAAGGAAAGTGAATGCCTTAAAATGTAACCTTTAATTAATACACTCAGGTAAAATGCAATTATTTATGATTTAATATAGAAGTACTACACAAGACTTTAATCATGCAAATGACAACTTATTGCTTCCCTTCTCTACAGGTTCATAAGCTGCACTCATCAACATAATAGCTGATCAACTTCTCCTAGTGCTCTAAGCAGCATGACTAACATCTGGCATGTAGTTTGTTTCACGGTTACTGGCATTCTCTTCTATCTGTTTAGATCTTGACTTCTTTTGTTAGGGACATTCACATAAACAGGATGTTTCTCTTTCTGCCCGTGCTGATATCGTATTGATGCGAGTTCTCCTGCAGTAGCCATTTTTGGCAAGGTAACATTAAAGGCTGTGATTACCAGCAAAAAAAATCAAACCTGCATTCAAAACGACAAAATAAAATGGAATCTTGTCCAGATCCTGTTAGAAAAACTGCTCTGTCTCCACTTTATCTGATAGCAGCAAATGTAATTTGCACAGCTGTTCTTCAGGGACTTACACAAAGGCTTCAGGCTCTGGGAAGACCTAACCTTTGTTTCTTTCTGGGCTGATTCTATCTCATTTTTATAAGGTCATAAATCAAGGCAAGAGAAAGAGAAAATATATTTGTGCTTTTGAATGCAAAATGAATAGGAAAAAAAGCTGTAATTTAAAGCAAAGTCCTCCCCTCCTCCCCTTTTTCTTCCCAAGTACAAGCTCCCTGCTGTACAAATCAAAAGTATACACCGAGACAGTGCCTAAATCTTTTATGAAATGGGCCCTTCACTTGCACTTCAATGGAGCTTGCTGTGCATTAAAATTTCTTTTAATGGCAGAAGGAAATAATTCTGCAGCTAGGGCACAGTGCTTCCTGCTGCACCTGGTATTTGGGCTGGATATGGGGTGGATGAACTACAAAAGGGAAAGAGAATTGATTTTGGTGCCTTTTTGCTGTCTTGTCATGGACCACTAGACCTGAGGGTCCCTACAGTCCTGTAAGGGTAGAAAACATGTAGCTTTTGAGATCCATACGGCTCCTGTACATAACCCCTACATGCCCACACTGTGTTGCCTGACCTGCAATGTCCCCCATCCTGCAGTGGGCGTGTGGTAGCATGGGGATGGTTAAGCAATCCAAACCTCAAGCCAAGGTGGGATGTAAGCCAGCAGGGGTGGCCAAGGTCAACATTTCTGGGTTGCCCAGGGGCACAGCTGCATGCCAGTATTCTCCCACAGGCAGCATATGAAATTCCCCACAGGAAGGTATGCTTTTGTTAGATGAATGCCTCCTGGTGGTCCCTCAGCTGTCCGATGTACTCATCTCATGGATTAAGGACACACAGGGATTTTGACATGAGATGGGCATGCATCAATTTGCCCAGCTGTGGAGAACTGGATGCTCTGATGCCAGGCATATTGTTTTCTTACTCAGCTCTCTTGGTTCTCTCCAGCCACTTTGTTGTCTGCACAAAAGTTCCCCCCACTAATCACAAGGCAGAGGGTGTATGAATCCTACCTTGTCTTCCGCAAATACTCCCTATCGCACAATATCCTGTATAACCTAGGAGGTGTCTCTGCAGTTCATTCGCTCTTGTTAAGGCATCTAAGGGTTGAAATAATTTCTTCATTCTTTTTTTAAGTTGTTAACATTCAAAGAGCCCAGGCAAGACTTACTCAGATCAATGCAGCCTACAAGGGTGCGCACTCACAGACGTATTAGCACCAGCCTTCAAAGAAACTCCCTCAAGCCCAAAAACAACAAAAAAAGGGGTTTTCAAAGGATGAAACTACCCCCTCCACAACATAAAGTCCCATGCTTGCTGCAAACAATAGTAACAGAAAAATCTGCCCTAACATGATTCAAGGAAAACACTAAAGTAGACTCAGCTGGATTCCCTAGGAAGAGCAGATTCCTCCAACATGGAAGGGATATTTTTTTTCTAAATGGTAGGTATGTTCAATAACAGAAAAGCTGCACTACCATCATCCAAATACTTGTTTTTATCTCTGTGCAGGCAAGTCTGGCTCTGTTCAGTCACATCCTGCTTTACTACACACTTCCAGTGTGGAATACTTCCCTACGTGTTTTTGAGTTACTCATGTTACCTCTGATGCACCCTTCCTTGTATTGTTTAGGTATAAACTTCAGTTATAGACTGATGGGTAGAGCAGGGAAAAGCCCTCATTTCCTTATACCTTAAGCAAGGAGTATGTTTTAGTGTCTGTTGTAGTTCTATTTTTAGCTGGCATCAGATATGAGATATAACTTGTGCTTAGAATAATTTTTCATCATTGCTTCTTGAAGCTGCCAGTGAGTTTATTAAAACTGAAAAGGTAATACCCCATATTCTTTTATGTATGCTGTTTTCTCCAGTTCCTTGTGTCTGAACCAGAAGCAATTGAATCGAAACAGCTTTTTAAAGAGAAATTTAAGGAAAATATGCACTAGAAGCTGGGGGTGGTGGAGTTTTTTGTTGGTTTTTTTTTTTTTTTTTTCTTCTTTCTGGAGAACTAGATGTTCAGCTATGATAAAAATATGTCCAACATAATGTTGCAGTATGCCCAGATTTCCTCCTGGGCTGTTTTTGTACATTTTGTATCATATTTAATTTCAGCTTGTTTCCCTGTGTTCAGAAGCAATTGGAAACATGTATCCACACTGGTTGTTTTTGTGAAGACTTGTACTGAAGTACAGAGCTAAGTTCAAAGTTCATTCACACTTTTGAGGTGTTACTGATAATTTTAGAAGTTTGCAGTGAGAGAAAAGATGATTTATCTTCCTCAGCCCATGTTTATTTGGAATATTACAATAAGACATGAGAAAAGCTGTTAGAAATGGCACCAAGTATCTTGAATTGCAATTTGATCTTGTCTGCATAGTTTGTGCCCAGTCACTGGATTCTCTGAGAATTAACAACAAATAACTGCCGCATAAGGCTAGGAAGCTACATGCCAGAGCTGCTCCCTGTAGTCATCCCTACATTTTCACCTTCTAATGCTAATTAACCCCAAACTCTGACTGCACAGCTGAGTAATGACTTCCATATATATAGGCAGATAGGTGGGTAGCCCCCCTCATATATCTTTTGATTTCCATATCTGCCATAGCACTATCTGGAATGGTCTTTCCTATAGTCTTGTGCACTAAAGCATCTTTAATTCTGTTCCAACTTCAAAAGACAGCAAAAAGGTATCTTTTAATCCAGTGACTTGCAGATGGCCATTACCGAATTAGGTTTTTTTTTTGAGTGTAGTTTATCAGTTCTGCACCAATACTGTTGTCTCTTTGACACTAGCAGACTTCAGTTTGCAGTGGGCTTTTTTTTTTTGCAGAAATCATATTCCATTGTCTCTGCAATCATTGTCTATTCTCATTTTCACACAATTGCTGCTTTATTAAGCAAAGTATTTAGAAAGTTCCTCCCAAAACCTTTACACTGAGTGCTTTTAAAAAATTAAATGCTAACAGAACAATTTCTCTCCCATCACTAGAATGTTAATTAGCAGGCTGTTTTTCTCTTTTTTTTTTTTTTCAATCTTCTCTCCTCAAATCTGTATCTGATGGTTAAGACACCATACTGATGTGGGCGGCAGAAGAACCAGAATAGAATAAAGAAATATTAAACATTGCCTGTCCCAGTGAAGGGGTGCACAAGAAAATGTTATGGTGGGAAAGTCTTGTGAAAGAGGAAGCCAAGAAATGAAAGATAATTTTTATAGTTTACTTTGGACTGTCTAACAAATATCTGCTCCTGTGTTTATACTCTGCAGACCTAACTGCATAATTTCACATGGCACAGGATCACATTAGAAGACAACAACAGCAGAATGAAGCCAATAATGATGCTGTGTCAAGTCAACCATGGGACAAGGTTCACACATCCAAATGTATTGCTTCATTATGCATAGGCAACTGAATACTGCAGCACTGGCATTCACAGTCTTATGCTGATGCTCTAATTGTTGCTCAGCTTTAATTATAGGCAGACGTGGCAGGAACATGCATGAAAATGAAGTCTTTGTTGCAGAGGTGCTTGGAGAGCGAGTGTTCCAGCAGCAATCACCAGCAAGTGGCAGCCACCACTAGAAAGATCACACCTTTCCAAAGACGCTGAAGCCAAGAAGCCAGTAGGATACCTGGCAATGAGAAGATGGGCACAGAGAAACACAGGCTTCTCCTCCACACCACTCATTCCTAGTGGACAGTCAAGCATCACACTCTGGGAGGAAGGTGTTGGAGAGGGAGGTGAGGTGGCTCAAACCTGAAGCTCCAGAGCCAAACCACTACCCTGGTGTCACCACTTGGCACATGCTGCCATGTACTGGCTTGCACAACAGCCTCCTCTCTTCGTATGCATGGCTTTTACTGTCTCCCTCTTCAGGCTAAATAGCCACCATGGCATTTAGTGTTTACTACAGCTTTTGACAAACAGAATTCTGGCAAAATTGAGCACAAGTCCTCTGAAAATGTAGAACTTTGCCCAGTGAGAAAATTTCCTAGCCACCTCTGTGACAACCTGAAGACTCTGCTGGAGGGATGGGGAGACCCACAACATCACAGAGCAGCTTGTCACATCAGTATGAGTTCAGGTAATGCCTAAAGGAACTTTATAAAGAGCATGATCTATGAATGTATTTTGTAGAGGTATACTGCAATGCACAAGTGCAGTACATATAGTAAACAATGCAATGGGATTTCTTTGACAGATGTACAGCACTTACATAAAAACCAGCTCCTTCCACTGTGGTGTGGAGGTTTCAGATAAAAATCCTGTCTCACCTCAGGTGTATGACTTACTGCCAATCTTGAGCAGGGGTTTTTATCCCCAGTGCTGTGTGTCTAAAACAATTTTTTGAGAACACACAGTCATCATACTGCCAAGGCTCACAGTTCATATCATCACAACCACTGAGGCTGGAAGGGATCTTGGGAGCCACCCAAGCAGCCTCCTCTAAGGTTCCTTATTGTCTCTTCAAGTTATACCCTTTTCAGTTTTTCTCCTATTTTTTTTTATTATTTAAAAAAACTTTCGTTGTAGGGAAGAGGAAATACTTTTTTTCTCCTGATTTGCTAAGATGGCTTCAATAGACCTGACAAGTGTCAACCAGTCAGGAGGAAATTCCAGCAGCAGCTACATAAATCCCTGAAAACAGGCATGTTTAGGGAGGGAACTCTGATGCTGAGCCATGGCTGTGTCAGTACAGGTATTGCTAGAGTTAAAAGAGACAGCACTACGTTAGTAACCCTCAGCTGAATGACCCCAGGTCAGTTCTAGGTGGATGAGATGTGCATTTAAATATCTTCACATCAAAGAAAAGGGAGAAATTATTACACCTACATCCTCCACTTTAATTTTTAAACCAATTCATCCATTGGGGTTGTCTGTAATCAAAATGCTGCCTCCAAAAAAGTCTGCACTAGATATATTATAGCAGACAGAGCAATCCCTTCCTCCTGTTGTGCAGCAACAGATCATTAAAGACAGGAGCCTGGGCTGTGCTGAAGGCAGATAAAATCACAGTCAGTTCCCAAAATAAATGTCAAGAGCCCAGCAGGCTCCTCTTCTCTCCACATCATGGGAACCATTCTACCATTATTACACTTTCCCTGGGAAATGGGCACCCTAAGGCCTCTAGAGGTGTTGGGCAACACCCAGAGGCTCAGTAGTGCTGAGCACCTCCAGGATGAAGCACCACACAGGTGACTGAAACCCGGACCTGCCACTGTGGTCTCCTGAGGTAGAATACCACGCCCACAGTCATCCAGCTGGCAAAAAAGAGGTATCAGTATGGTGGGCCTGAGAGCAGAGCTTGCAAGGAATGTATCTGCTTTGCATGACCCCTGAGCCTTTCTCTGTCATCACACCATTTGGTCCTGAGGACAGAGCTGGGAGCATGTTCTGGCCTCCTGGTCTCAAGGACACAGAGCCTTCAGATGATGCAAACTCGACTTCAGCAGCAGTTTGTTGCCAGGGGAACTGTCCAATTCCTAATGTGTTGCAAGAAAATCTCTCTCCCCCTGTCTTCTTCAGTGTGTTTAGAGAGTGTCAATCCTGAGGCTACCAGTCCCCAGGCTTCCTCTCCCAACTCTCTCCAATGTGCCGGTAACGAAGCAATCAGGACAGTTCAGCAATCAGTGTCTTGATAGAATCCTTCCTCTTTGTCAGTCAGTAGGAAATAAATTACTCACTGGAGCCTGCTACAAAGATACCACCCAGGCACAGATAACATCCCTAAAAAGGGATGTGAAAGACAAAGACTCATCAAGGATTCTGCACCTGTCAGAGGAAGGTATTTTCTATGGCAAAGAAAATACCTCATTTTCCTGAGTATTTCCCATGTGATTTTACCTTCATGCAAATTGTAAGCATAAAGACTGGACCCCAAGTAATTTCTAGAGGTTCTGTGAATTTTCGACATCATTAAGCCTAAGACTAAATGAAATTGGAAGCAAAATATAGGCTTTCTGATGTCCAATATACCTATTCTTACATAACTGTTACATAAGGTGAAGGAGAGGTGTAAGTGGCCAGGAGAAAGGCCATAAAAAATTTCATCTTTTGGCACAACCTAAATGGCAAAGCTGGAATGAAAATTGAAAGACTGAAACAGCACTCACAGGAGCACTTCTTGATGGGAAATAGGTTCAGCTTAGAAAAGGATTCTTGTGTTCCAAATATTTTTGTAAGTACTCGGCTGAAAAATGAACACATTGCAATACTTAACTTCACCACCTGTTAGAAGAGGATGAAACCCTAGCTGATGCTGGACCTAACCACTCATGTCCAGATCAGTGTTTGGGAAAATACAGATTTTTTTGTTGCAATGTTTGAGGACAAACTTTACCAATTTCTTTCTAACTATTAGAGATACCTATTTGACGTGTGCATATTCCCATATGAATCCTGGTTCGGTAGTTTAAGAAATCCATCAGCAGACTACTCTGCTCAAAGCAAGCTGCCTAATGCTGAACATTCCTGTAATATGCATTGATTTCAAAATGGTAATAAATGTATTTTTACTCCAACGTTTAGCTGCTTAACTCTGCAATTTATCTCATCACTCCTCTAAAAAAGCTGATGAGACTGACAGCTCATTTTTTTCATCTTCTTCATAATGATAGAATTAGAATTCATCACCTTGAGAAGACATGGGGATATTCAAGTTGTGGGAACTTTATGTTTGAGGTTATAATTTTCCTTTGAAGCACCATGTCCAAAGACTTCAAAAAGAATTTTCCTGTGCAGAAAGGAAAGGATGAAGGAAGAGTGGGAAAAAAAATAGCTTGTAACGTTGCAAGACATGTTGGTTGATCTCACAGTATAAAGAATACCTTGGAAGCTGTACCTGAATTTATCTTAGTATTCACTGGAGCCAAACTCTGCAACCAAAGATTTAGTAACTGCAATTTGCAAATGACTGCTGAGTCTTGCCATACAAACCATACTTCTTTATCGTACTTTTGCTGTCATACCTTTTTTTCATACCATGTGTTAAAGGAAAACCAATTCAGATAATATAAAAGTAGTTGATAAATCTTTCTGCTCCCTGGGGTCTCTGCTCTTATTCCCATCACAGGACTAATGCACAAGCAGGACAGACCAAAACAAGTCTCTAATTAGCTAAGCTAATTAGTTCAAACGTAGGACCCAAACCTTTTTCACTATTGTAGGGGGGGGAAAAAAGGTAATTTCTGTTCCCACTCTTAGTTTCCCCAGTTAAAACTGAACTCTTCTCCACATATTTACACACCCAAGAGCCTGCCAACATTCACATGCCCTGGGAGGTTAACACAATCAAGGAAACAGGGATATCCATGGGCATAAAATAGTCAGCAAATACCCTAAAGGATGCATTCCTTCATAACTAAAGCACAGATACATCTCTGTAGCTCACCTATTAGTTGTTTTAATTCATTTGTAAGTAGGAAATATTATTCTGATACTATTTTTGCCAAAAACAAGTTTGGGGTTTTTTTTGCCTGTATCAAAGGAAATTGGAATTTCTTAAAAGTTTAACTTTATAAGACTAGCTTTCATTCATTACTTAGCCAGTTAAAAAAAAAAGGCATAGAGCATCTGGCTACTTTGGGAGTTGTCTTATCTCCAGCAATGTCTGTGTGATACAAACTGTGTTATACCAGCCCTTCCCCACAGTAGTGTATGCCTTCCAGTGAAATACAGCATGACAGACTCTTGACCAAGACTCAGTCACCTGAGCACACAACGGAAGGACTCCCAGGAAGGGCAAAATCTTGGAGCATGATTCATCAGTGAAAGAAAATTAGGGTCGGTTTGCCCAGAGCAAATATGAAGGCAGCCTGGATGAAGAGGTAGGACCCATTGCAGTTTATTTATTTTTCTGTTTTAGTTCATGGCTATGATATAGAGGTGATGGATTTCATGTCCAACAAAGGCCACAAAAATGGTGAAGGGTCTAGAGCACAGACCTTATGAGGAAAAACTGATGGAGCTGGGATTGTTTAGCCTGGAGGAAAGGGGGCTCGGGAAGATCTCAGGGAGGCTCTCTACCCTAAAGGAGGTTGTGCTGGGGTGGGGGTTGGACTCTTCTCCCAGGCAACAAGTAAGAGGACAGGAGGTTTGTGTTAAATACCAGGAAAACTTCCTTTCATGGAAAAGGTTGTCAAGCACTGGAACAGGCTGCCCAGTGGAAGTGATGGAGTCCCCGTTCCTGGAGGTGTTTAAGAGACATGTAGATGTGGCACTTAGGGACATGGGTTAGTGGTAGACTTGTCCATGTTGAGTTAATGATTGGAGCCAATGATCTTAAAGGTTTTTTTCCAACCTAAACCATTCTTCAATTCTATGTCCAAAACTGCTACCAGAGGAGAGACTCTGAGCTGTACTAAGGCAGAACACCAGCAGGTGCAAACTCTGTCACGTATGGGAAAAGGCAATAAAGGTGGCCAGGGCCAGGATATGAAAGAGCCAGAGCCTGGGAAGTACTTCACACAGGTCCAGGTGTCCTGCTGCCAAGGGGAAGGCTGCACTGGGAGGGTGGGGACTGGGCCAGACAGGGTGGGTGGGTGGATATGGACAGGAAGCATCAGAGAGAAGATTGCGTGGTTGGTTGGAAATACTGATGATGCCTTGAGAAAGGCTGGGGAAGGGAATTTCCTAGGGCAGCTGAGCTTGTCCCCAGTGGTTTCATCCCCTTTGTGCTCTCTGCTGTAGTTGGGTGAGGTCATTCCTCCTTCCTCTTCACTTTTGTGAAGTGACATCTTTGGCTCCAAACCGGACAAGGGCAGAGCAGACTGTGATTATTTCCTTCCCAGGGCAGGTCAGGTCTCTGTCACTGAGTGTAACAGTGGGGCTGTCTTAAGACTTTTCAAGGACATCAACACAGAGTTGATGAAGGACCTGCAGCCTCTGGCAGCAGAGGGGCTGCTGTGTTTCTGCTAAGCAGCTCAGGCCAGTACACACAAGAAGCCAGCTTAGTGTTTCCTCTAGTTCCCAGGGATTCTTTTCAAGTATTCATTTGGAAATCCCATATTCCTTAACAGATACACTTCACACCTAATAAATATGCCTTTACAAGAAGGGCAGTGGCAGCCTGGCTAGTTGGGAGATGTGACTGTTAGTCCAACAGAAAACGGGTTGGTGATTCCAGGCCAGCTTTATCCTCAGCCTGACAAAACCTGCTGCTTGTATCTAGCATAAATCCAGTATCATTTAGGCTGGATATATCCATCCTTGGCTGGATCTGCATATCTTTTCTTCGAGCTGTGGTCATACTACAGAGCAGCCACAAGCCCCATGTTCATCTTCGCATTTTGGTGGTGTTTGCAGGGCGATTTGGTGGTCGTGGACTAGGTTGCTTTCAGAAGAAACTTAACCAGGTGCTGTGATTCCGGTGTGCAAAGAGAAAAACACACTTTAAACTTTGCTGGGAATGCAAAAGCCCAGATGAATGACTGGGGGCGTTCACCTGAAGAACCAGACAAACCCTGCTTTGGAGTAAAGGGGCAAATTGCATACAGTGGTGGTGCAGGGGCCCCAGCATGGGCATCTTCAGCCCTTGGATTCACTCCTGTCACACACAACCCCAACTGGACATTCAGAAAAGAGGGAGATGGACAGAAATCCCTTTTTCTCCTTGTCTCTGCTTTGAGTTAGAGCCTTGAGAACGTAGAAAGGGCTGTTTGGAAAACCTGATAGTGGGGGAGGAATTCAGGGGCAGTACATATACAGATAAGCAGAAATTTCTGATATATGTGACTGTTAACCAGCCACCTTTATTCAGTACAAATTCAGTATAAAGCAAGCAAAAGGGAGGAGGGAGAGAAAGCAGGAAAAAGTGGTGCTGAGGCACTTGTGACAAACACTAAAAACACCACCATATAAAAATATAACAGCTGAAGCCAAAACAAAACTGTGTGCCTGACAGTACATTTGATACACCAGAAAGACTTCTGCTAGAGAATTCATGATATGAGAGTTTTGGAGATATAAGGATAAACTATTATTAGAAAATACACAGAGTATGCAATGCCACTTATATCCAGAAACATATTTTTAATCAATCTTCCCCATATTGCACATTTATAAAGCTTTTTAAAAGCTTAGCAGTTCAGCTGTCCTTTGTAAATATAAATCAGGAGGTGTGTCAGTGGCACTGCAGCCACATAAACCAAACCTCAGTTGTTCAATGAGCGGAATCCCAACCGATCTGATGGGCAATTTAACTTGTCTCGTGGAAGCCTCTCATCTGTCTTGTTCCCAGGTTATTTGGAGGCAACAGCTGATAACCACAGCTCTGCATGCACCGATAAAAACGTGGCTCTGAGCAATCTGCTAGAACGGATGAACCGCTCTTCCTGCTGTGTGCGGCGCGACTGACCCTCGGCCGGCTGTGAAACCAGTGCCCGGAGCAGGATGTGAAGCTGGCCCAGAGGTCGCACAGACACCGGCAGGCAGCCACCGTGGGCTGCAGCCCTTCCCGCACACATACACAGCTGCATCGTGCTTGCCAGGGCCAAGGGTTGTTCAGACACAGGCAATCAGCAGGGCAGCAAGGTTGCTGAGCCCCAAAACACAGCAGGCAGCCTCAGGGAGTTGTTTTCAGTGTCAGACAAGAGCACTTTGGTGGAGAGAGGAACAAACCTCACAGGCCTAGGCAGTGTCCAGAAAGGACAAATGATTAACGGGGAGCCGAAGCTCATCTAAATCCAGCTGTATTTCAAATCTCCAGGCCACTCTGCTAAAATACGCGACACACTGCAGCAAAGTGAGGCTAAGACAGGAGACATGATATCTTTGCCTAAGACTGATGGTTTTCTTAGTTAATTCTTTCTTTCTCCCATTTCTGTGAGAATTCATGGACTTTTAAACACCATTTAAATGAAATTTCAAGCACTAGCAAGCTGCATCATGGCACCTAACGCAACGCAAGATTCTCCAGCCCATTGCTACACAAAACCCCTACGGCACTGTAGGAGGAAAACAGTAATCAATAAAATACTACTGAGTGTGGCACTTAAACCAAAAGGCGTGTTCTTCAGAGAGCAGTGCTTAGAGAATAGACTTCTGTGAGCATGCTGGTACTCAGATCTCATTAAATAAAACACTATCAGGTTAATTAGTTAATGTCTTGTAAGCACATTGAAGAAATATGATATTGGGTATATCAGTGTGAGCTGTCATTTATTTCAGGGGTATTGGGTCATATTCTGTATTTGACTGTGCCAGTACAATCCCCTTTGGCTTCAACTGTTGGATCTGAATAAAGACAGGTTATCAGATCAGGACAGAATGTGGCCTTTAAAAATGCTGCTTTTAGCATCAGCCATCTCCTCCTGACTTTAAATTCTACCTCAAAGCAGAGAAAACAGTTTTCTTATGCAAACAAGAGGAATATTACACCCACAGAAAGCAGTTCTCCCTTGCCTGCAATTCCATTCAAGCCACAGAACAGTACCATCTACTCAAAGGGAAGCAAGCTCAGGCAACTCTGAGACACACAAAATATGAGGAGTACTACAGAATAGTGGTATGGACAACAGGGAAGTTATTACACTATGATAGATGCATACCCAGACTACACTGACTCCTAAGAGCTCTGCAGAAAAAATCAGAGCTAGACACATCTGTGCCAGTGTCAAAAGGTAAGACAGATAAACATTCTAAAATGCAACACATGCAGTCCCATAAGTGTACTTGAGAGGATTGTGTTGAGGCAGGAAAATACTGGCTAGAAAGCTATCAATAGAACAACCCTCCTAGGAAAATATCACCTCTAGTCCTCCTTAGTATTTATACCCTCCTTTAAGTTGGCCTTCACATGTCCCTCAGACTAAAAGCTGAGTGTAAAGTCCTCCAGTATCCCTATAAAGCAAGATGCCTAGAGTCCAAAATAAGTGAGGTATCCCTAGAAGGATGATAGAGCTTGGGTTTGCCCTCCAGAGAGATGCTGTGAGGGTGGGAACCAGGCACACTCCTCCTGCCAGAAAACATCGTATCACCAGCAGTGGCCCCTGGCCACACAGTTATGCCTCTGTGCTGTGGTGAGACCAGCAATTCAGCCAAGAAGGACAGCACTGAAGCCATCCATTTAACACCTGCACACAGAAAACATTTGGAAAGCTCAGCTTCCCTGATGTCCAGACAATGCCTGGCAAGCATCTTTATGTGCATGAAGCCAGTACAGAGCTCAGTTCTTTGGAGGTAACACAAACAATTACACGTACATATAATTATACATGTATTGTCTCACCATAATTATAGAAGATGCCTTTATATGCTGCAGACTATATGTCAACTGTTTACTGCTTAGAGCTTGACTGTATTTACAAGACAAGTTCATAAATTAAGTTCATAATTAATATTAAATGAATTAGTGTATGTTGCTGATTTTGAATTCTGTTCTTTCATAAGTCTAAGAAAGGACAATATGATATTGAAGAAAGAACAGCTTATCTCAAGGTAAACCAGTATTATTACTATAGAATAAAAGATGGTCTGTGTATGGCACTAAATTTGAATACCCCAGAATTAATAACCTTGAAGGATCTGCCTGCATGTAAGTACACCTTTCTGCCCATTCAACTGCACAATCACTCTGCAAAACCTCAGAGAAAGCAATTTAAAATTTTTTAACAAACGCAAAGAGTGAAACAAATCAGGTAGCTCCAAAAGGCCAAACTATGAAAAATAGATTTCATTACTGAAGCAAAAGGCAAGACCATTTGGGAAATTGGAAGCATGGATTATTACCTCCAAAGACTCAAAAAGTCTCTTTTACTACACTGACTTTTCCCATCCACTATTCATCAGAGATACGAAATTAGATGATCTTCGTGCCAAATCACCCCTCAGCAAGCCACAGCTGTGCCAGTCAGGAGCCAGCAGGGCTGGTATGGACCCTGTGTGAGCTGTGGCTGAGGGGGCACACCAGCCCCACTTCCACCTTTCTTGGACAGGACCAGCCATCCCAGGTGAGCAGCTCTGGGCCACGTTAGGTCTTCTGCCTGCAGGCGCCGGGAAGTGTTTTGCTTCTCCTTGAAAGATGAGCTGCACAATTTCAATCCCCAATACCTCCCTACCATTACAAAAAACTCCTTGTAGGACTTTATCCTAGGCTTCTTTATATTCTTGCACCACTAAGAATTTTGGAGGAAGTCAAGGGGGATAGGAGCAAATAAAGGTAAAACACGGATTAGACAGCATCAAGAATACTCTTCTGTCAGATAAAAGCACATCCTGTCATCGTGCCTTCTACGTGCCCCTTCGTCTTTACTCTGCTGCTGCGGCATTTGGTATTACTTGCCCGATATTTCTGTTGGTTCCTGCACCCCCTGCTCCCCTCTTGTCCCAGCACCTATCATTCTTTTTCTCCCTGCAAAGGACTTGCAATTTCCCCTCTTCATTATCAGTCTCTCTCTTCTTTTCTTCCAGAGTAATTTTTAAAGGCTATCCTGGGAGGCTGGGAAGGACTAAGACTACCTGTGTGCGTGCAACACTTCTCCACCCTCAGGAGCAGAAGAAGCATATTGTCCTTCTCTGCAGTCAGAGGGTAAAGAGTGGAAGAGAGCAGAGCCTTGGGGACCTGCAAGGTCCCCATTCTGAGGGGAGTAGCAGTAGTCAGGGACTGAAGTCCCTGGTGAATCCACCCCAGTATCCCAACAAATCCCATGTCCTGCAGCATCACTTCACAGCCCAGTGTCTTGGATGGTGCCAGCCTGGGAAATAAATATGAACAGGATACACATAAACCAGCCCATTTCTTTGCCAGTGCTATTTCAGAACCGGCCTTTCCCAGATAATTTTAGCTTGCTTTACCGGTTGATCCCTAGAGCATGGGGAAATTCTGTTTTTTCTCTTAACGTTATTATACAATATTGGGATGTGCTGCATACATACAGCCAGAGGGAAAATGAGGCTTAGCAAGTACTACTTCTTGGCAACCAGTTTTTAAACAGATGTTCAGCTGTCGTAAGAGGCATTGTGGTGGT
The DNA here is from genome assembly GCA_013397775.1 of Eulacestoma nigropectus. Lineage (NCBI taxonomy): Eukaryota > Metazoa > Chordata > Aves > Passeriformes > Eulacestoma > Eulacestoma nigropectus. The sequence continues at coordinate 1,194,462 of VZTE01002848.1, forward strand.
GGGCTGGGCCCTAGTACAATGTGCAGTCAAGGATGTAGTGACAATTGTACAGGATTAATTAAACTTCCTGAATGACCTCACTTCAAGGCTCTGGAGAGACCAGATAAGAATCACACAGCTTGGCCAAGAGCCTTAAAAGGGAAAGGAAAGGGAGGGAAAAGGACTTCCTGTAAACGTGGACTTCTTTCTCTGGGTTGCAGAGCAGCACCTGCGGGGCCTGGCAGGGAGGGGAGCAGGGCAGTTGCTCTCACTCGGTTTGAGCCTGGAGAGATGAATGGGTCAGATGTGCAAAGCAGACACATCTGCCACAGGCAGCCTTGGAGCCCCACAGCAGTGTGCAGAGCAAGTTCCCTCTCCAGCTTCCTTGCACTGCTGCTGCCCTCACCCCTTTTTTCCTTCCAGTTACACAGCACTTCCCATCCATTCCAGGATCTCAGGGCATGGAAAGACCCACCAACACAAAGCTGGGGGCACCTATGTTGCAAGCAATGTAGTTTTCTAACTTGCTCCCTCGATCACCCACACCTCAAAGGCACCAAAAGCTGGCGCAGTCCAGTTGACTTCCCACAGACAAAGCATGGAAGAAACCATTACAAATTTGGCTCCTCCTTCCTGTGTCAATCTTCCAACACTATTCTAGCAGGTTTTGTAACATGAAAATATCCAATGTACACCTGCTTGCCCCTTTCCTGGATGTACAACCTGTACCGTGTGTTGTACTCCTGCAACAGCCTCTGTCAGGCTGTGGTGCAGCACTCACACTGAACTGCAAAGGTACTGGAAAATAATGACATCCTTGGTTGTCAATGAAACACAGGCACTATGGAACTAAACAGGGCCAGGACATGAACTTGTGCACAGCCCAGATTGTTGAACTTCCAACAGGCTTCCTGGCCCAATTGTGTCTCCCAAGAAAATGTCCAGGCTTATTTCAGGGAACACCACAATGTAGTAATTAAGATGACCAAGGCTACCTTGTTCTGGGAGAAAGAGCTCACCCATCAGCAGTGCAGCATCCCCTTGGAATGACCAGGACATGGCCCATGTCTACTTGCTCATCAGGGTGATCATGCAAAGCCCAGAGATGTCCCCTCCCACTGGTCTCTGGACATGGGCCAGTTAATATATTTTCACCTGGGAATGAGGGATTTTTCTTGAGGGCTGCATGGATAGTCAGGCCTCTAGCAGCATGGATACAGTCAAAGGTATTCAAGTGTTTATCTTCTTTGGATTTCAGGCATAGAAAGACCTTAAAAATAGAGACTGAATTTCACCATGATGCTGGGAGCAGGATTTCATGTCACAGTAGGTGTCATGCTCCCCTGGGACGATCCTGCTCCCCACCAACCCCATGTCAGTTTTGGTGGCTCTCTTTTCCATCACACCAATCAACTTAACAAGCAAGGGCACTGGGTGCCCGGCTGCAGGAGCAGTCTGGCCTGCAGCCAAGACTGGTGTGAAGGAGGAGGGATGGTCCTTTCCACAGCGGGCAAATGGGTTGTCTTAGACACAAGAAGTGCAACTGGAGAAATGAGGTTTGCAGTTCTTTGGGAATAACATGGCTGTGGCTCTCTGCACAAGTGGTGCTTGCTGTGTCCTACGATGCCTGGAGAAAACACGCTGCTATGGAGCTTAGTTTGCACACCTTTCCCATCAGCATCCTGGGACATGCATCGAGTACCAAATTAAGCTCTTAAACTCTACTCACTCAACCCTGCTACTGACCTAAAAAGAGGATTGGCTCACAGAACTTATAGAAAACAGTTCAGAAAGTTACTCATAGAACAAAAAATATTCTCCTACAAAAACTGTATTTCTCAATGTAGGAAATTTCTTTGGCCTTTCCTACCCACAATCCTGAACAGGAAATCAGTGTATCAAGAAAACAATTAAAGGAGTTGATCACATTAAGGTTTTTAACATTATACATATATCTAATGTATTTGCATGTTGATCTTACTGTGTTATATGTAATACATAGGGCTTTGAAAAACTGCTGGAGAAGGTAAAAGACCAGAAGAGTTAAATAACTTGCTCAAGTCCCACAGCCAATCACTGATAAGAATCAAGAACAGAATCTATGTGAAACAGCAAAACAGAGCAGAATCCAAAGTGACTGGGAAGATGCCTATCAATTTCAAAGGGACCAAAATTTAATCCCTGGAGTCTTGACTTCTAACCTGACCTCCTTGTGGCACAGCAGATTATCAGCTGAGAAGCTGCTCTTTTCCAGGCTGATCAGCATGACAATGCATGTGACATGCATCTTAATAAGCAACTTATGATAAATGTGGTTTTAAGTACTGTTTAACAAAATAGGTCTAGTAGATATTAAAACCATCAAAAATGTGATTCTCCC